>JAPYYV010022242.1:0-16271 GCA_030522625.1 Copidosoma aretas
TGTGTGGGGGGGAGGCACATGGGTGTAGTGCGCGCGGGGGTATAATAGTGTACCTATAGGTCAGCGCGTCCTGTATAATGCAACGCGGATGTGTACGCGTTGCCCAGCAACCCTAACAAATAACCCCGCTCTCTACTGTCCCTCGCTTTTGATTGCAACTGCGAGAGAATACGACGGCGGTAACCCCTTGTGTTTGTTGCAGATTTGTTTTTTTTTTTTTTTTCCTCATCCGGTCGGGGACGCGACCATCATTGCGAATGTTCGTTTTTCGTAATGTCAACAACGGAAGAAAACAGAATTTTTTACAAACTTGGAGTTTGCCGAAATTCATCAAAAAATTATTGTTAAAACTGTCATGCTGTTATATTGCGTGCGATGAATCAAAAAAGTATTCATACCGAACAAAATCGGACCACACGATTTAAATGGTAACCCTGTAGGTGCCCATACTGCTCGTGCGAGTCATCAGCTACAAGCGCGTCGTTGATTTTTTTTTTTTTTTTTTTTTTTTTTTTTTTTTTTTTTTTTTTTTTTTTTTTTTTTTTTTTTTTTTTTTTTTTTTTTTTTTTTTGTAATTCCTTATCAGCTTTTCCCCTCTTTTTCCACACCTCTCTCGGGCAACTGATACACATCCACCTAGCTCGAGAGCTTTTGGTAGCAAAACAATCTTATCGCTCAACTGCCTCGCGTAAACGGCTGAGACTCTACAAATATTTCGTAACAAAAAATCTCATTGTCATCATCTGTTCTTTTATCACTCTGTGTATCATTATTGAAGTCAACGCACCCAAATGTACGAATCGAATCATATCGTTGAAATTCAGTTTTTACGCGGTAATAATTTTTTTTTTTTTATTTTTTTTTTTTACACACTCTATGACAGGTCGAGCGTGCAAATCTGATTCTAGGCTTTATATTGCCAAATCTAATCATTGATATCATTGCGGCAGTTTACGAAGCAGAGCCACGATAAAAAAAATAAAAAAAGTCGCATGCGCAAGTAGCAATTTTTCCCGAGCATGTGTTACAACCAGCCTGGACCCACGATCGAACGGAAAATAATTTAACACCTGCACCGGTGCTAAGAACCGATCACATACGTTCGTTCTGAATAGTAGTACTTTCGTAACTCCACACACTGCAGGTAGCGCAGCGCGACAATTTACGCAACTTCCGATTATGCGTAAGAAACGTACACGCGCGCGTAATCCGTCCGCCCCGATCGCCCTGAAAAACATAATTATAACCGACTCCACGGATGCTGTTGGAAAAAAGAAAACACCAATTCTAAGCCTCTAAATTGAAGCCTTTCTAAAAAATCGAGCGATTGGCTGCACACGTCCAGCCGTGAGCGCCCGATGGTGCAAGGCTCTGCACTGCACATGTCTATTAGTCCATGTGCTTATCTCTGATGACGGAACGCACGCGAAAAACTGCTGGAATTGGGTTAAACCGACCGAGCGATTGCGACAGCGCATCGTTTGCTCTCTCTCTTTCCTCTCTTCCTTTTGAGACGTCAACTTCTAAGCTCACGTCATGCTCAGACGTACTGTATGTATAGGTATTATGCGATACTGTCACGGATACGAGTCATATGAAAAACGAGCATTTTTACTTTCATGCTTTTCCTCGTTCAACTACTCAATTACTCGAAAGCTTTTGGTTTATAATCCGAAAAATTCGTGGCCGGCGTCTCTCCACAGCTAAGCTTGCGTGCCCCGTAGCAGTACACCACGCTTAGGTGTAGGCGGGTGTAGGTATGTATATGCATAGCAGTGTATGCGCACGGGGGAGGCGGTGTGTATGCATTAGATTAGAGCTGCCCATGGTGTAATAGCTGCAGTGGCCTGAATTTATGGCCCCCGGCTGTATTATGCATGGACGGTTTAGTGCATGGAGTTGTAGCGGGGGGGGGGGGGGGGGGGGGCGGGGGTGAAAGCTGCTGTAAAAAGGTTGAAACGAACAGGGGCCCCCCGGGTGGAGTTATGCAGAAAGGTGTTTGATAGTAAGAGTTTTTACTTCAGAGGGGATGAATGATGGATTATAATGAAAAGAGAAAAGTGTGACGCATCATCAGCATAAATAGATTTTAATTTATCATTAATGCTCAGGATTTATTTTTGTATTCTACGCAAGTAATGTTCGTGTTTTTGATTTCATGTGTCTGCTTTCTTTTGGCGTCTGTTTTCGCTGACGCTTGTGAAAGTTATTACGAGAGTTCGATGTCTCTTTTATAAGCTGTGACATTCATCGCTCCGAGGTATTCGACGAGATGAATACTGTACGTTTTTGCACTCTATTCTGTGACGAGATTTTAAAATCCATGGCAAATGAAATAATATTATATGTATTGTAACCAGATAAACTAAAACCGTACTAAATACTTTATTTGTGATGGTATTTTTTTATTCATTAGCAGCATCATTTATAAGCAGGGAAATGGTTTGCCATGTACTCGCAATAAATAGTTAAACTAATATGTGATTCACAGAAAAACAAGTATCGTAGCGTACGAAGTACATTGAAATATATTGTATAAAAATACAAATAGTCTTGCTCAAAATATACTAGTCCACACCACATAAATGCAAGCTGTTCGAATTTTACTTGGAACACTCTTGTTTTTACTATTTTCAAATATAAAGCACGGGGAAAACACAGAAATACACGCACAGAGTTCTTTCAAAAATACTACAGATCACTGAAACATCATGGGAGGGGGGCCGCCCACGGACAGTAAACTCATTCACGTCGTGCACCGTTCAGCTTTCGTCAACAGCTGATTGAAAGGGGGCCGAGTCTACTTATATACACTCCATACATTTAAGCCGCTTGTGAAGGAGTATCGATTAATTTTGTTTCCATTCGAGGCGGGTGCTGACATTGACAGAATTATTTTTCGCTCAAAGGTCAATGTATTCCGACGATCGTCGTTCGCGATCATATTTGTATGCATAAAAAGCGTTTTAATTTTGCAATTTTAACGATTTTATACATACTTATTCGAATAAGTTTTCTAATGTTTTAATTATAAATAATTTATTTTACTTTTTTTCTTTTAGTACGAACAGTTAACATACTTTTTACTGTATAATATATGGTAATTTTTACAGTCATTACTCTATGGAAAGATTTGAAATCTCCTCTTTTTAAACTAATATTTCCAAATAAAGATGTATAAATTGAACAAATTATCGGCCACGTTCTCGTATACGTGTGTTACACAAGTTAAACATTGCTGATTAGTAAATGACCGGTAGAAGAAATAAATGTAAATCTTATGTATACATATTTTTTTCGCAACGTTTCGTTAGTTCGGTCAACGATTTTCCCGGAGAGGTTAGCGCTTCCCCAAATATCATGTACAATAGGCCAATAACGCTACATCACCTGTAATAACAAATAACCGTTCATATAAGCTTGCTTTCATAACTCCTGTCACGCCTAGCACAGTGATACGCATCGGGAAATAATTCAATCCCCTCGGAATTGACGAATGCTGTCAGAACCCGATGAGTGAGCAATTCTTTCCTGCCCATGTTTTGATGACCGATCGCTGGCTTATCTCTCTTTCGTTTTTCCCCCTGCTTATTCCTTCGAGACACTCATCAAAATATCCAAAATATTTACTAAACCGCAGACCCGCAGTATTATAGCTCTCGAAAGGTTACCGTGAACAGGATACCATGAAGTATTTAGTTTTACTTCTGCGTTGATGGGAGTACGACATAGTTAAGGGAGTATATACATTCTTGGACATTAAATCCGAATAAATTTATTTAACAAGATAAGTAAAATATCAGTTTTTAATAACCAGCATAAGTCATAAAAATGTCGAACAAACGAATTAAAATTGAAGAACAAGTAACTGAAGGAATTCAACGAAAATTCAACTATTCGTGGAGGTTAAACAACTGTGAAATTTTGAATGAAAAATTATATACAAAAAATTTGGTTTTGGAGACTGAGGCAGATGATTTGCAATTTTATTTTTATACATATGATTTAAAAAGTGAAATATGGATTGCATTTTGTGACAAGGATGCATTATTCAACCATAAAAATTTGATAATTAAAGTTTCTGTTGTTGATAAAGAAGGAACAATGATTATTGAAGATAAACATGTGACAATCACACCAAAAAATTCTTGCATTTTTGGAAGTTATATACTAGTAAGAGCTGAAGATCAAAGTTTACTTGAACACACGCTCAATGATTTTACGATTTTTTGTGAAATCTCTTACCATATGAGCACTCGTTACAGTGTAGACAGATTGATAAGCGGTTGTGATGATGTAGCGTCAATTACTTTAAACAAGTTTGAGCAACAATTTGAGGCTGAAAAATTTTGTGATTTTACAATCATCGCTCCGTGTAAAAGGAAATTGCTGACACACAAATTCATTTTAGCGTCCCAAAGCCCAGTATTTTCAGCACTAATAGAAACTGATATGAAAGAGAGAAAAGAAAACTGCATAGAAATCCAAGATATAAAATTCGAAGCTCTGAAAGAAATGTTGCGTTTCATGTATAGTGCCAAAGTTAGTAATCTGGAAAGCGAATTCAGTGATATCCTTGAAGCTGCTGAAAAATATCAAATAGTGGAACTAAAAAATGTATGTATGGAATTTTTATATCAAAATATTAATATGAACAATGCCATCAGGATCTTAACTCTATGCTATCGCATGGATTTAAATGAAAAGTTGAAAACGAAAACTATACAGTTTGTGAAAACTCATTGTAAAATGATAATGCTCACTCAAGAATTCAAATCACTGGATGAAAAAGATTTTTTTAAAGAGTTGATCCAAGCTTTTGCAGTATTATAAGTAATTTTCAGATAATTTATTTTTCATTTTTGTAGTATTCTTTTTAATGTGTTATCTATTATTGTTTTAAAAATCCGTGGAGACTAGAAGTTAAAAAAATTAGTTATGTAAGTTCTGCATTTTGTACTTCGCATCATCTACAAAAGTATCTTCAATGCAAGTCTATCTTATCATACATAAAAATCAATCAAGTGGATTTAATAGACCTTCCGTTAAAATAGTACATCTCGTATAGTAACTGCTTCAACTGAAAGAGAAAAAATTACACTTAACCAGCGTGGATATAAATAGGTACATAATATCTTAGTAAAATGCGTTCGTCTATTTCATAAATCGACGTAAACCACTTGAGAACTGTAAGCGACTACAACAACAACAACAATAACAACAACAAGAAACTCAGCTGATTATCTCGAACAGCTCCAAGTATATGTATTTACAAAGCATAGCTTGTACACTAGCAATATTCCAAGGTAAAGTATTAAAATATCAAAATCTTATAAAAGTTTTACGTTACTTTCTCTTTTGTATGTTGATATTCGGTATAGAACTGATACTCATTGCGCAAACTTATATATTGACATGTCCATTGAGCACAGCCGATTCCCGCAATGCTGCATCGTTATCATTTCTGACAAAAACACAACATCTACATAGCGACTTGCCTGTCAAGGACTTCGAAGAGAGTCAGGATCGGCTACTTCTGAATGAAACTTGTGAAAGTTTTGTTTCGTGTCTCAATTGCCTGACCAGGATAAAAAAAAAAGTTTACCGGTCCAGGATGGAGCCAAACTTGGTATGCTGTAGTTTAATTATTTCTCTTATTCAAATATATTACAATTTAATCTGAATAAGATGGAGGTCACATACTAATGATAGCATCGAATTTGTAATTCAGATAGCATTACAGCCTTGCTGTCACTAACTGCAAAGATCCGCGAATTTAACTTAAGTTGACACTCATGATTGAGGCATACGAAATCTCAGAGAACCAGCCGAGCAATGTCGATGTCAAGGCGAGGAGGGCCATAGGGTGCGAAAAGTGATACCAGTGAGTTAATGGTTGTGGAGTTTTCGAATTCTCAATGGTGTTGGACGGTCAGAGGCTTGCCAAGCCCAGCTAATCTTGCAAAATTGTTAAAACGTCTTTATAATAATGTGAGAGTCTAGTTTCGATTTATGAATTGAATTTTTTTTCGTTTTTTACCTGCGTCATTTGCTGCAAATTTATATAAATGTATCTGTAAACTATCACTTTGTACAATAGAATGCGATTGCCTGCCGACCGTTAGCTATCGTCGTCTTCGAAATACAGTTTTAGTAGTTTAGTTTTTATTCGTCAGCTGTCAAAAAGCAGCGTTAAAATATTTTTTAAATTATTGTCTAAATGGTATTTCGTTATTGATCACCTTTGTAAATCAGTGATTAAAAGTTGCACGTTCTAAAAAAATACTTTGAAAAATTAATAATATATCATATTACATAAAGCCTATCAAATTGAAAATACTAATATTTAAAGATTAAAAAATACAAATAGTAGTTCGATAAACCACACAATTATTTTAATAATTTTTAGGCCATTCTACTGGTACTATCCTGACAACTTGTGGGTGTATTTTTCAAGAAAAGTCATCATTTTTCACTGATAACAATCCAAACAACTCAACGAAAAATAGTTACTAAATTTCGAAACGTTGTGTTAGATGTGACTAATCAGCTTAAGTTTATGGTTCCAAAAATTGTATATTATACATAGATGTACTACATTATTGTCTACATGATATCTCCTCATTAGTTGCATTTATGAACACATATATTTGTCAGTCTCCTAAAAACACAATTCATGCACTCGCGATTGCACAGGAATTACATAGTCTGCTTGTGTGCAATTCTTGTGAAATCGTCGTGATATTTGAATACAAAATATTATGTATATCTAGATTTACTCTAGTATTCTCGATACAATTTTCTCGTGATTTGCGGATTGAAACCTAATTGATGGTATTGATGTACTTGATAGTATTCTTCAACAATATTTTGATGATAAGTAAAAAATTGCAATTGTAAGCACATGAAAATTGCACTCAGCTGTAATATTTGCGAAACAAAATAAAATGCACAAAAATTGTGCAAAGATTACAATTTATCAGTCTTTAGTTCTAGTAAAATAATTAAAAAAATTAATATTTTATCGTTTCCCATGAATTCTAATAAATCACTATTACTAATAGTTGATTTTGCTGTTCTAAAAGTTGAAAGTTTTTCAAAGTTTGAGTGTACAAGATAACAATCCAGAATTTTCCACTTACAACTTATTTAAAAAATAATCATAATATTCTAAAAACTATGTGTCAAATGTGGATGAGGAGCGTGAGTTTGTAGTTCCAGAAATATTATAACATATCGATGTGCTCAACGGTCAAAATAGTGATTTGAAATATCATGATTTACTTGTATAGTTTATATTGCAATCAACGTTTTGCGATTTTTACGTTAAAATTTTTGTTCCCGCGCTAATTTAATCAATCTACAAAACAAGGACTGAATTCCCGAAGCAAAAGAAATGCATGATTCTAAAAAAGTTCTATTCGTCCCGGAAAATAGTCCTCCACCTCACATTGAAAGTCGAAAACACACTCGTCGAGAGAAACGTGCGTCCCTCGCCAAAAAATGAGACCTGATGTAAGCCAAATAAGCTCCCATGAGAACCAGAAACAAGTGAACCTTATTGAGATACGAAAAAACAAGTAATAAAGGGTCTACAAGGGGACGCGCGTGCTAGTGTAAATTAAATTCGATACCGCTTGAACAAATGCACAATAACCGACGAAACGCCGGCCGGCTTCTCTCTCTCTCTCTCTCTACATTTGCGTACACGTTTTTTTTTTCCCCGCGACGCCGCGAGGTATACACTCGCGTAAATAATCCCCGCGTACATATCATACTTTACGCGCATCTCGCACACACGTACACAGCAGCGGTACAGTAGTGGTAGTTGTAGTATTATACGTACATGATACAGTGGTATAGTTGCCGGTGGCTGGCATATGCATATAGGCGGGCGAGAGAAGCACAGCAGAGAGCGAGTACACGCCGGGGTCGACGACCCGTCTCTCGGGCTCTCCTCTACTACACGCGTACCTACATACACACCCCACAACGATGCCATACCGTACACCAGTACCATGACCAGAAAGAACGAGAGAGAGAGAGAGAGAGAGAGAGCGCAAGCTCCATCTCCTTCGTCGCCGCTGATGCCATCAGCTCTGCTCTTCCATTCTCTCTCTCTCTCTCTCATTCACCTTCCACCCCGTCTGCCTCTCTCACTCTCTCTCTATCTCTAGTTTCGTATAACGCTCGTGGTAGTGTGGCTCTCTCTCTCTCGCCATTGTACTCGCGGAGAAGGCTAGTTGAAGCCTAGGCTAGAGCGCGCTCGTTGTCAGAACTGGGCAGACTTTATACGCGCGGTGGCTACGCTGTACGTATTGTACGAATATTACATGAAAGCTCTTTCACAGGGTGCCCATCTTTGATGCCATCGTGTTTTTAATTGCGATAGCCGTGGCGAGCCTTTGCGCGATCGGGAGGAATTTCGGGTCGCGTGTATACCGTGAGCTTTGATACGGGAATTTATTGAAAAAATGTTAATTAAAAAATCTTCACTCGTCAGTCCGTCATTCGGGATATTTTAATTTTCACTTTATGGGTACACAACGACCGCAAGCTCGACGACAGGAGCTTTTTATACATTTTTAACTTAAATTACTCAATATTGTCTGATTAATTCCAACTGCGCTGGCGGGGGAGTTGCGGAATGTGATTATCAAACTTATCCGCGCAAAAATTTCACCCAACTCTTTGTTTGAAAAAAAAAAACCACTGCTCATCCGACATGATTGTTAAAAATATTTATCCCCGAAACGGAGTACCCCGACAAAACTCACCAATACATGCGAGTGTAAAAAAAAAGGGAGGCCCGCAAATTTTCCGTAACAAGTCCACATTATACGTTTTCCCGAGTCCTCGCACCCACTATCGTCACCCTTCCACCCCCTTTCCCCATCCTCTCATTCGCCAAACGAGAAAAATGAGTCTACAAGCCCAACTGTCTTCAAAAGCCCATCCACTCGCGCGCGCATTGTTACACGTGATACGCGTATAATCCGTGGGAGGAAAAAAACGAGGCGAGAGCAGGGGGGGCTGACGCTCGCTCGGATTGAAAATAGCACAGCAGCACCGCACTCGCGCGGCACGCACAGAGACGCGCACACGTACTCGCCGGACAGTCGAAGAAAATCAATTCCTCGGCAGCGAAAAAAAGAAAAAGCTCCTCCGTCCGAAGAAAGGAGGGGGAGGAGGAAGAAGACGAGGCAAGGAAGGACACATAGTAGCGCGCGGAGGAACAGGAAGAGGGAGAGAGCCGGCTGAGGCCTCCGGGCACGGCCGCACGCGTGCGTGTACACCGGGAGTCGGGGGGCGCCAGCGGCACGAAAATGTGTGCGCGAGAACCGCGGCGGGCGAGCCAGGAAGAGAGGCGCCCACCCACCCGCGTGGTGTGCCCGCCTCCTCCTCCTCCCGGGTCTCTCGGTTTTCACGGTCAAGCGTATTGATTTTCCGAGTGCGACGCTGTTGGCCGGGGGGTGGTGGGAGGTAGCGGGCTGACTCGCTGTGTCGGGCGCTCTTGGAGTGCATCCAAGGGGACGTTGAACCCGAGCCCTCCCACCCCCCCGACGGGCTTTTCTGGCAGGCTCCAGCGGCCTATAGAGCTCCCCGGCGCCTCCTCCTCCTCCTCCCCTGCCTCTGTGTGCGGCGGTGGTGGTGTTGTTACGCGATGATTGTTGAATTCTTCTTCTTCTTCCGCTTCGTCTTATTTTTCGACTTTCGCGCGGGCCGTGAAATTGAATGACGCGTCCGCGGAAGCGATGATGCTTTAGGGTTTTCGCTTCGGGCTTCGCGTATAATACTGCATGTATAGGTAGGTTTGAGGAGGTTTATTTTTGGGAGGACGGCTAGTTCATCACAAAGATAATTCTGCAAAGTCGGATTGTTGCGTTGATACTTACATCCGTGGTAGATGATGCAACGGAAAGATGGTCCGATAGTGAGATGATGTGATTTTTTTACCAAGAAACCGGACTCTGTGTACAAATCATCACAATACCATTTGTTCATATCTGTCACAGAGAGAGAGAGAGAGAGAGAGAGAGAGAGAGAGAGAGAGAGAGAGAGAGCCCCTCGTCCGAAAGAAAAACAAAAAGAAAATCTGTCCCCCCTCGAGACCCTTGTACTACTCAACTTACACGCGATATCATTACGTCATCCCTAGCGCTGCACCACCCTTACCTACACCCTGCACCCGCATCTAATCGTTAAAAGCTTCCTCGCCAATTACCGCGTCAGGATCAGCTTCGCCGACAGAGACTGGCCAGCGCACGTGGAAACCCGATACTCTCCCTGATGATGTCATCACCGGCGATAAGATACCACCGACGAAGGATACCCGATCGGTAGCTTTTCCTGATGGGAGCGAGAGCTTTTCCGACGAGGGAAGGAGAGAGGGAGCGACGGGAGGAAGGAAGGTTCTATGAACTTGGGACGGAAGACGCCGGGCGATCGATGCGGGCTCTGGGAATCGAGCTTGCGCTATGTCGGTGCGGCTGATTTTCGTTGCTCGCGCGATACTCTCTCGTAATTGTTTTTCGAAGGATCAAGCTTTTACCGTCAACTATATACAGATTGATCTTCATTAAAGAATCCTGCTGCCTTTTTGTGGATACAGTTAGTTCGTTCTGTATCTCGTGACTGCACGGAAAAAGGTTTTCCTTCACAAAGGCCGTTATCAACGTAGCGTCATAGTTGAACTTGATGTAAACAGGCACAGCATCAGCATTCATCATTCGTACATCGTGAATCACGATGTAAATTTCTGACGAGCACTTTCAGTGTGGATGTAAGACTAAACCTTCCCTATGTACGAACGATGGATGTTGATGCTGTGCCTGTTTACATCAAGCTCGACTATGACACTATGTTGAGAACGGCCTTTTTGAAGGAAAACCTTTTTCCGTGTGGGCTAATCCGAATATCACGTACGTTCGGCCCTCGGAGGAGCGGATGCAGAAACAAGCGAAGACGTTGAAATGCCGCAGGGTATGAGAGAGCTTTATGAGGATAATGATCAAAAGCCCGTGGCTTTGGCAAAAAGTCGAGCTAGCCGCGTCGAAAGGCAGAGCGCGGGGCGGTCGTTCGGTTCGCTTTGAGCTTGCAGTTAGCGAAAGTAGATGCCCATAATCTCTCGCTATCGTCTTTTTGGGACGTGCTACTTTGCACGTGTAGGTACATGTGGGGTGGGGGTGGGGTCGAGACGGGTGTATCGATTAATGATAATTCGAGATGCTCGAGAGGAAGAGGCGGCTAATGGACACGGGGCTCGATCAGTTATCGCGTGGATGGGAGCGTTTGAAGTTGAGCTTGGGCGCGTACGGGTGGTGAGCGTACGATGTACCTTTGTTCTCGTATGCTTTTTGCGGCCATCGGAAATCGCTGCGATTATTTGATGTATCAGCTTATATATTTTGCGTAGCGCAGATTTTTCTACCGATTGAATGATAATTATTCATGTGGTTGAAAAGTATTCTGGTTGGTGGTCAACTGTGGTAGATAAGTTGGTCGAGCTTGGAATTCTTTATAGTTTTTATCTGATCCATTTCATTTACCTAGGGTTTCGAGACTTGACGTAGTGCTGTGCACACGTTACGAATGATTCACCGGAAAAGACGAGAAAGAACAGCTACACTAGTAGATGCATAAAAACTGAAAAAATCGTAATAAAAGTTTAAAAATGGTAATTCATTATTTATTTTTTTATTTTTCTAACAAAAACAACAAAAATAGAATAGAGTATGGTTTTATTGGGCTAAGGGCCTATATCAAGAATTATAATGGATACCGAAGTGTAAGGGCCGTATACGGTTATAGAGTATCGGTGTTGATTTTTTATGCGTGCGCACGCAACGCATACGATATATACCTTTATAATCTGTATACAAACCTAAAATTTGTACGTTTTTTGTGGCAATCGGAGATCGTTTGGATCATTTCGTATTAATTTTACTCAACACAGAATTAAACAATAATTTTCATAAGGTTGAAAATTGTTGAAAACTATACAAACTACCAGCAATGTCTATAGTTATCTGCTTGACTCAAAGATTGTGTAAGATGTATATCAATCTTGTTAGATCGTAAGCAGACTTTATTGTCACTAGGTTTTTTTTCTTTTTCATACATATCAAGTAAACATAAGAAAAAAATACATAGAAGGCAAAACGAAAAAATATGAGACAAATGCCCTCGACGCCGAGTGGCGGCACAGCCAATCGAAGCACAATAAAAATCGTGTGCTACATTAGAACGCCGTAGTTATAAGCTCAGTACGCCAACCTCATAAACGTGCGAGGAAAAAATTATTAATAAATTAGATAAAAGGAGAGGAAGTGTATGATACGCAAATAATAGAAGACGAACCACGATCAAATTCGTGCTTCAGAGAAAGAGATACACGAACGCACAACTTGATGATTATAGCTGCATGAGAACGAGTGCGTTACTCTCGCGTTACAGCTTAGTGTTGTACTCAACAGAGAAACAGTAAATCCAAGGAACAATAAATACTGAACTCGTACGTAATACCAAGCGAGCGAGGAGGAGGGGACTAGCAGTTACGGATACACTCCCAACTTGGGATTATCCCTACCATGGTATATATACCTAATACGTCTGTGTACCAAGACCCTCGGCTTCCTCCCCGGCGTACTTACTGATGGCTCGACGGTATATATATAGCGGCAGTCCCGGAAGAGGAGCAAGAAGACGGGAGGGAGAAGAAAATGAACAAACACGGCGCGCGCGAAGATGCGGGAAAAATAAGAAGGAATTTCTCGCCCCGCGCAAGTGTACACTCACGCCCGTTCGAGTATTATAGGTATCACTGGACTGCAGCTAGCGTCGTCGTACTATGTAGGCGTGTGTATGCATACGCACGAAGTGTGAGCAGCTTGAGATGTGTGCCTCCCCCCATGTACTTACTCACGAGTGATCTCCTTTGGAGCTGGTGCAAGTGACGCGGCTCCTGTGCATGCATATACATATTTTACACAAAACGCACATACAGACGCCAACTGCGACTATATAGCGGTACTACATACTGCTCGCGCCGATTATCATTTGAATGGCATGGCTGTTAGCTTTTTTCGAGCGCTTTGTCGTGCTTGCGTCTTGAATTTTTTTTTTTTTTTTTTTTTTTTTTTTTTTTTTTTTTTTTTTTTTTTTTTTTTTTTTTTTTTTTTTTTTTTTTTTTTTTTTTTTTCTTTTTTTTTGTTAAAGGGTCCGTTCTGACCTTGTTTATCAAATTGTATTTTCATTTAGGTTCTTATATGTAATATACGTGATATTGTACTCACTGTTAGAGCTTGATAAATCATCAATGACCATCGATGTGCAAGCTTACTTACCTGCAAAGAAAAAGATAAATATCAGGTTGATAACATTATATAAAAAAACAAAGATTTATTTTAATCATCGAATGCATACGTAGTTAATATTAGACCCGAGAAATTATATCGATTCGACGTTCCCTACCGCTGCAAGCTCGCACTCCTTCATATTTGCTCTGGTGCTTCATGCTTCAAAGCATGAAAAAAAAAAGATCAACTCAATAAAAGTAAAAAAAATTCAATCATGCCCTGCGTCACGACGATCCACAAGGGAATGTACCGCTCAAGCTCAAGCTCATTTCCACAGCAGCGCGGCAAGTGACTTTGCTCGCCCCAAACAAAAACCCCAGTGGTATGCACGTATCTCTATCCCCGGCGTAGGAGGATCGGCTGACGAATGAGAGGCAAGGAGGGAGGAAGCGAATCGCGGTAGTGTTCGCGCATTATCCGCGATTATGCTCGCCGAGTATGAAAAACTAGAAGAACAGCAGAGCAGCGAACACTCGCGTCGCGTGCTCCGGAGTGAAGTAATCCTCCGGCAATGATCGGAATGAAAAATAAAAGAGCGAGGGACAAGGGGGCGTCGCTCGCTCCCGAGAGACGTGCCGAGCGATGATCCTCTTCCCGTCTTTTTTCGCCGCTCATCGTGGCTCTTCGCTCGCGTGTTTTTTCATTTTTTCGGTGATCAATTTAAAAATCTTACATCCATCCACACTTCGTGGCATTGGTTTTTATGAAGGGCTATTCAGTGTGGGAAATCATTTGGAGTTTCTGCAACAAAATGAATTGTACAAATTAAAATCATCACCGAATGTGCGTAAATTGAGATCTGATAAAGGGGGTATCAGAAATCTCATGAAACAAATGAACTCTGGGATAGATATTGAAGTAAACCGCGAAAGAGTCAAATATGCTCTAAATCTGTGTTCCTAAGAAGAGAAAGTAAATTTGGTTTGGAATGTTTGTGTAAAAAGTACGTACTAGTAAGTGAAATAAAAAAAAGCTCCATCTACTGTTTGGATTCAAATGGTTTAAAAGTTGATATTACAATAATATCACCAGAGCATATCACGATGGAATACAAAAGATACACCAAGTAAATCATTTCTCACAGAAAATAGCCAATGAAATCATCATCGAATTATATTGAAATCATTAAAACTTTGTACGAATCTGAAATCATTTATATCCCTCTCGCAAGAGTGAATATCCTCTCGGATGAAAAAAAAACCATGATCCATCCACCCCCGCGATCGACGCATAAAATAAAAACTCGGGAGCGATTCGTCGTCGACTCCATAGCCGCGCGTACGCCTAAAAGCTCATCGCCGCGCACTTCCGAGAGCGGCTTATCGGCCCGCGCTCCGGCGCAATTTTCTCGCCGCGCGGGCGCAAACGACGCGAGCCCGATCGTAAAACCCGCTCGTCAACGGCTCGAGACGCCTCTGCGCTTCGACAAAAATACTGGGCGCGCGCGTGCAACAGCCACTGCAGCGCCAAGCTAACGACCCGGAGGAGCGGAGGGAGTTATCGCGACGAGCTTTTTCGATTCGCGGGCTTGCGGTGTCGTTGAACCGCCGCGCAGTTGCCCTGGTGGTCGTACAACGGTGCGGCGGTTTTGGCGCGTATACATATACAACAGTCTGTTGCATCAGTCCGCGCTGGGGTGCGGTTGGTAAATATTTGGAGAACAATAACGGTTTCTCGAAACACGCGTGTGTACGTATATATATATATATATATATGTAATATGTGATAAAACAAAAGAACGGATGATATACAAAAGTTCCCGGTGAGAGCTGAGACAAACATCGTCTTGCCGTCTCTTTGTATCGTTTCATCTGTTTAATCTGAAACTGCTCGAACCTATCAAGCGCCCATACTGTATGAGTACAACGGTACGCCATGTGCTCCGTATCGCTCGATCGGGCAGCTTGTATTTAACAGTGCAAACAGAACACCGTCATCAGCATCTGTGGGACCATTTTTTTAAAAATGTTACGCTCACACAAAAACACGCGTCACAGGCATCGGACACTATAGAATCATGTAAGCACTGCTTCTCGTTCTTGCACTCGTGTCATTGCTCCCTGGAGCTTGCGCGCGTACTGTGTACACGTATATATACGCATGATACACTATAACGACAACCGCTGGGCAAAGAAACCCATCAGCGCAGAGTCATAGCAGTAGGTAGTAGCAGCAGCAGCAATTATCGCGCTAGTCGTCTACGTGGCACGCGAGCTCGGGACGTTTGTACTCACGTATACTCGTGTACTATATAGTGTACAGAACGGCAGCAGCAGCAGTACCGACTAGCCCCGTTTTTTTTTCCTCCCTCCCCTCCTTTCTTCATCTCGAGTCCGCGTTACGGGAGCTTTTACGCTTCGTTGCGCAGAGTGTATGAATTTTGTAAATGGTATAAAGCTACGGAGCCCCTCGATCCTTCATAATTGAAGGCGATGGGTACGCGTAAAAAGGAAGAACTCCGCATCGTCGGGATTGATGGAATATTAATCATCGCGTACGGCGCGATGATGGCGCTGACCCCTGTACTGAAAAAGTAATGTATCCACCCTCGCCCATCACCCCGAAGTAGGTACATTTGATTAATTTAAATGCGGAGGAGGTCGAAGCACGCAGTTTCAAAGATATTCCACACATTTAACATCTTTCTTCAAATTCCCGCTTCCCTCTCCCCCCACCGCCTAACGAGAGCGTTCTATTTTTCATATATCCCGCTCGTGAGTCGTATACCTCTGTACCATTAAGCGTAAAACCGCGAGAGCTAATTGAAACACCAAAAAGCAGCGCCACGTAGGAGCCTGTAGTCGGAAGGACGAAAAAAGACCCTCACCGCTGAATACCTATTGTATTTTTCAGATAGGGCCGAGGGGGTGGGGGCCAGGCGCGCCGACCGTGCCGTACCGTGATACGAGAGAA
>JAPYYV010022248.1:0-10646 GCA_030522625.1 Copidosoma aretas
AGACAGCTTAATGCTGATGACGTGTGAAATTCCCACTGAAAAGTGTAATCTGTGTGAGTGTGGTGGGTGCACCTCGGTAGATTTGTTACTGGATCAGTTAAATGAATTATTTGATGCTCAAATAATGCCTGACGTAAGATTCAGTAGCTGGACAGGAACAGATCGTTCGACATTGCTTACAAGAATTTTATCAACAGACGAATTTTTAGAAGAACTAAAAGAGAAGCTACTTCTCTTAAAACCACACAGCTTCATCGCAAAAGAACAGACTAAGTTTTTCAAAGACAAAAAAAATAATTAAAATGATAGAGAAGTACTTATTGTGTTAGATTTCGCTATAAAATGATAAATACTTTGTACAGGAAGCTTCACAAGGGTTTCATTTCAATAATACTCAATGTACAGTTTTCCCGGTAGTTTACTATTATAAGGAAAATTCAGAGATAAAACACCAAAGTTTAATATTTTTGTCAGACAGTATCCGACATGATACAGCAGCAGTATACATAATACAACAAATGCTTATTCCGCACATTAAAAAACTGTTCGCGCCCAAAGGGTCGTATACTTTAGTGAGGGAGCAAAGCAACACTTTAAGAACAAATACTAAATGATTAATTTAATGTTTCACAAAAAAGAGTTCGGAATACCAGCTGAGTGGCACTGCCATGCTACAGCTCATGGTAAAGGAGCTTTAGACGGTATTGGTGCACTGTTTAAGAGAGAGGTTGCTCGCACAAGCCTTCTACGCAAACCATTTGATGACATTCTATCACCGGAAAACTTCTTGCTTGGGGTTAAAATCACTTTAAGACAAAAGAAATATTATTCTACAGTAAATAAGAAACCAAACGATATTAAAAAGCCATTGGTAGCACGAAACTTGTTTATATTTTTTGATAAATATATGATATCTTTCTCGTGTAAATGTTATTATTATTTTAATCACATGACAATAAAATTTTCTGTCAAATATTCTTGTTTATTATTATTGCTTTTTACAGTGACAAATACAAGTAAAATAAAAGGAAATTTGTAGTGCCACTCATCAAAATTGCAGTAAAAACATATTGCAAATTTAAAAAGTATGGTCACAATGTCTGATACACTTACACATATTGAAAATTTTAGATCAATACGCTTGTCATAATATTGACGCATATTTTTCTTGAAATCTGATCCAAAGTATCTAAAAACTCAATTAATTTTTTGTTATAACAGCGATGTATCCAGTAACCAGCTATTAATGAGAAACTATAGAAGTGATTTGTGAAACCAGGAAATGATTTCATTAGATTGTCTATCGTGTTTAAATCAATCCAATCATAGAAAAATTTTCAAAAATCCCTTTGATTTGATATAAAAAGTCCCAAACGTTAAAATGGCACTATGGTATCAGCATTATACATGGTAGCGTACGATCAAACAATGTATTAGAATAGACAATAATGGTGCAGTCCTCGGGGACTCAGGACCACAAAAAGTAGATATATTTGCCATATTTTTGAGGTTAGGGTTGGTCGATCGTATTTGAAGTCAAAGCTTTGACTGTTGTTACGTTCAGTTATAATAATGGTGCAACTATAATCTTGTTTCAGACTTCCAGGAACACCAAAGGGACTCATAACCACGTTAAACCGCCTTATTTGCCATATTTTTGAGGTAAGAGATGGTCGATCGTGTTTGAAGTCAAAGCTTTGACTGTTGTTACGTTAAGTCATAATAATAGTGCAGCTATAATCTTGTTTAAGACTTCCAAGAACACTAAAGGGACTCATAACCACGTAAAACCGTTTTATTTGCCATATTTTTGAGGTTAGGATTTGTCGATCGTTTATGAAGTCAAAGCTTTGACTGTTATGACGTTCAATCATAATAATAGTGCAAGTCTAATCCTGTTTTAGGCTCCCAGGAACACCAAAAGGACTCATAACCACGTAAAATCGCTTTTTTTGCCATATTTTTTAGGATAGGGTTGGTTGATCGTTATTGTTATGAGAACTTCGACTATTGTTATATTTAGTTATGATAAGAGTGTTATAGTAATTTATTTTCCGGCTTCCAAGAATATCCAGCGGACTTATAACCGCCAAAAATCGCTATTTTCGTCATTTTTTGAGGTTAAGGTTTGTAAATCATACTTTTGGTAATATATTAGGTTGTGGTCTGGTTCCGTTATAAAAAAGATAGCCAAACATATTTTATTATGGCTTCAAGAAGTGTTTTGGAGCAAAAAAATGAACGGATTTCGTGTTTGGGAGCCATATCCTCCGCTTTTGGTGGCCATATTGGTACCACCATATTGGATTCATCAATTTTGCCACTCGACATTCTAAACAAGAGGTTTTAATCTAAATTTTGACTACCTATTTTCCTCTATTAATCCTTCTTATTTTTGGGCAGCATGGGGTCTCACGTCGAAAACGAATGCCCCATAAATATATATATACTAGTGGGGCTTCGCTCTCCTGCGGGCTCCGCGCGCCAACCCCCGAATTCCAATATTTATATTCTCATGTCTAAAGTATAAGTAAAAAAGTTTATTTTTTAGTACACATATATACGTACAAACATATGTAACCGAAGTGATCTCATAAAAATTCGCTAAAAATTTGAACAGATATAGTCAATACATGAAATTAGTTTACTGATTTATCAAATAATGGTTAATAATTCCATAGTATTAATGACTTTAATTGGTATTTAAGGTTAATTTTGATGAATATGTTTATGAATAAAATATTTAGGCAATCATTATTACAGAAATAGTTATGAGCCTTTGTTTGTTATCTTTGGTCATTTTAGAATTAATTATAGATATAAGTTTATAATAAAACATCATTTAGTAATTTTTTCATAATATTTATAAATTTAAAATTTTTATTTTATTTTATTTTTTAGTTATGTCATGTATAGATTTTGATAAACTTCTACATTTACTTTGTTTGTTTCATAACTATTCAAAATTGTTATCCTCTTCTATTAGTACTAACATTATTTTCAATTCAGTAACTTTTGTAATTTATTATGCATACTACAACTTGTTATTATGTCTTTTTACATTTACATATTGTCATGATTAGTAACGCATAACATATTTTTGAACTTTCAATCTTTACTGTCGTGCCTTATTTACCTACATAAATATCTTATATTTTCATATGAATTAGCTTCCTCCAGCATATCTCTCAATTATCTTTTAATCTTATATTTCTGACTGACATTATTCATATTCCATTTAATATTTTTTTTTTCCTCTTTACATAGCAATGTGAGCTTTGTATATTTTATTCTTTTTTCGCTGATCCTATAGTTTATCACTTCAAAACTTCTAAACTCAGCTATGTCTTAATATTTTTGCTTTATTTTTCTCTCTGCTTTTTTCTTTTTTTTACATTTGACAGATGATAGAAATGTCAATTACCATATATTTTTTTCACATTTTCCGATGGACAAAAGTCTTCCTTTCTCTTATAAAATTATCTTTGATTTCGTCCAGCTCATTTTTCTTCGTTGTTCTTTTTATACATCCTATCGTTTTTCAATCCTCCACTTTTTCGTGCATAACTTTATCTTTCTTGCCTATTTTGTATTATTGTTATTGATTAAGTCCGTTAATTCTTCGATTAGTCATTATTAAGGCCACCTGCTCTTGTATATTTTTGTTATGTGCAAAAAGTAAATTTATTCCCATTTTCTTATGACGTTTGCATTCAAACCGAATATGATACATGTAAATCTGAATTTTTTTTTTCCCCTTTTTATTTTCATTCTCATTCCAAAATCCATGCCTACCTTGCCGGCCTCCAACTTCCGTATATAAGAGCGTCCAGCGGGATCGGGTCACCTCGCGTGTGAGGCGCATTTTTTGCTCGAGCACACTATGTTCAGGAAAAATCTAAAAAACACAATAAAATAATGAAAATCGATGGATTTTGACCTGCTTTTCATGATGGTGCTATTATTTTTTGCTCAAAAACCTTTCTTTGTGTTGGAATATGTCTTCGAATTTTTTGTCGTTTCTGTCAAATTTGCCACAGTTTTGAAAATTAAAACTAACACGAATGAATAAAAGGAATAGTAATAGAGTGGAAGAGCAAGAAATGCGTAAATGACGAGCGAATATTGATGTTGACATTGGGTCAGCCACGCTTGACAGACAGCTTTACTTGATCCGTTAGATACTTCACTATCAATGGAATTTACCACTCAAAAAACTTTGGAGTTTCAATTTGTTCAAAAATTTCTTTAATGATCGTATATTACTGTATTTGATTTACATACTAACATAATTGTATTTTTTATCATTCTGTCATTCAATAATTAAAATAGACATTGATAAAGACATTTACATATTTTACGTATTTTTTATGCATATCGTAAATTATAAATTTTTTTAGATATTTTTATCTTAATTGCTATAAAATAAAAAATTATGTG
Organism: Copidosoma aretas; assembly: GCA_030522625.1. Lineage (NCBI taxonomy): Eukaryota > Metazoa > Arthropoda > Insecta > Hymenoptera > Encyrtidae > Copidosoma > Copidosoma aretas. Next base: position 4,441 of record JAPYYV010022248.1, read on the forward strand.
ACTATAAAGGAAAAGTATGATATTAATCAACTATGTTAACAGAAACGTTTTGGCTGATCTGTCCGATTGTTGTAATGATGTATGATTATACTATGTACGTTATACCGAAACACATTAGACTACTGCTTAAATTCTTAATTAATAAATAAATAAATCATTATTTTGCTGAATTTAACGGGTCTTTCAATATGTGTTAAATCAGCGTTATAACAGACGTTAAGGTGTTTTATTTCCTGCCTCAGAAGAGCCAACTAAGTTATTCTTGACGTATTGTAAGAACATTGTGTAATAACAATTTTTTTCTTTTTCTCAAATAAATAGGCTCACTCAAAACAAATTAAGTTAGGTATCACGTAAAAATGAACGAATAACTACGTGATTTGAGGGAGGGAGGCGGAGGGGGGGAGGCTGGGACATACTATCGTTCATACAACTTTAAATTGTAACTTTGTATAAAACAATCTTACTGTTATATTTGGTATGTCATTTGGTAAAGTGTTTTTAGGAAAGTCGTTCAATACATTTTTTATCTCTTCATATTTGGGATTGCATGTAACAGTTATAAATAAATCTGGTCCACCACATTTTCTCATAATTACCATTGCATCTTGATAATGCTGTTGCATATATCGTGGTCTGCCTATATACCTTGAAGGTAAAATAATAGGATTTCCAATTTTATGTTTTTTTCCAAATTTTGTGTAATATTTAATGAACTATTGATAATATGATGTAATAAACACTGATAACATTCGATACGTAAATTTATTTGATTATTTCTCAAAAAGTTCATCCGATTACTTTCAATCATAATATAAGCATGAAAAAAAATTGTTGTGTTAATCTTCCTGATTTTAATTAGGGATGTTTAAATAAAAATAAGAAAATTTGTAAAAAGAATTTTCCAAAAAACTTTAGTGATAGTACATCTATAAAAGAAATAGATTTCCAGGATATAGAAGAAGAAATGATATCTTGGATAAAAAATTATGCAGAGTAAAGAATAGGCATGAACGAGTTTTAGTTGATAATTCAATGGTTGTACCGTACAATAAATTTTTTTTCATTCAATATAATTGTCAAATAAATGTTAAGTACTGTGCATGAATATAAAGTATAAAATACATATATAATTATATTTATGAAGGAAACGATAGAGCATTTTGTAAAATACAAAAAGAATCAAACGCTAAAAATGAAGTTTACGATGAAATTAAACAGTATATTGATGCACATTATTTAGGTCCAATGGAAGCAGCATGGCGCTTACAGGAATATCCTATTTTCAGTAGGAGCCATAGCGTAGCTCATTTGCCCATTTATTTTAAGAATAAACAAAAAATAGTATTCGAAGAAAAAAACATTTCTGAATCTGTAGATAATTATAAAACACAACTAAAAGAATGGTTTGAATTAAAGAAAACAGATGATTTTGCTAAAAATTTAAAGTACGTAAACATTCCTGAATATTATATTTTCAATAAAGCAAGAAAACAATGGGAACAACGACGATGTTCTAGGAAACATAATGCAATGGGTAGATTAAATATTATTTTTCAAAAAGACCCAGAAAGATTTTTTTTTAAATTATTTTTAAATAAAAAAAATGGTTGTACTTCATTCAAAGATTTAAAAACATACGAAGGAAAATGATACAGCAGTTTCAAAGAAACAGCTATAAGTATGGGTCATATTGAACATGATTTAGAAATTTTGAACATTTTTGAAGCAGCAAGTGTTATTATGCTACCGAATCAATCAAGAAAATTTTTTGCATTGTTTTTACTTGCAGAAAATATTCAAGGTGATAATATATAGAGATATTATGAATTAAAATTTACTGAAGATTTCGGTGAAAATAAAATAAATGAAGCACTTTTACACATAAACAATATTTCTGAATTAAAAAATAAGTCTTGTAAAAACGTCCATCTACTTATTCCAGAAAATTTTGTTTTAGATGTGGAAAACGATTGTAAAGAAATTAAATACAGTAAAAAATGTTTATTGATTTATACCCTACATTGAATGAAGCACCAAACTATATTTTTAGATGTATAAGTAATGGAAGTAATAAGATTTGTTTTATTGATTGTCCAGAATGATCTGGAAAAACATTTTTGTACAAAACCGTAATTTATTATTTTATTTCAAAAAAACAAAAAATTATATCTATGGTGTGGACAGGTATTGCGTCAATTCTGCTTCCAAAAGGTATGACAAGTCATATAACTTTCAAATTACTTTTGGATTTAAATAATATTGAAAGTTCATTTTTTGAATTTGATTTAGTTAGAAAAAAATTAAGAGAAGTTGATATAATTATATGGGACGAAGCGTCAAAGATACCGAATTATAATAATCAAAGAAACAATTAAATTATCATATTTCTGGAAATTATTTAAAATTTTTCAATAAAATACGAATATTAGATCAATTGATGAAAATTTTTCTAACATGTTGTTAAATATTGGAAACGAAATAATCAACAAATTCAATATTTCAGACAATTGGATAACAACAGAAGTTTGCTCGAAAACATTTGGAAAAAATTTAAAATCAAACATAAGCCTCTTTGCCCGCCACGCGCAAGAGTCTTGTAACATTCACGATGCTGGCCGCGCGCGTGCAAAATGGCCGCCACTGCTCCTGTGGCAATCAACTTCTTTGTCGTTGAACGTTCACGGCGGTAAAGGCTCAAAATATGCCTACTTTTTCCTATAATACCCAGCCATGAACACCCTATATACCCTATACACTTCTACACTTTTACACAAACGCACGCACGGCTGAATACGTTCTTATTTCCCTAGACCATCGACAACGACCTGTTGCGGCCCCTGTTTACTTATCCGTCGACACTTCGGACTTATCCCCACGTACCACCTAACTCATCACTCTTTGATTCCTGGCTACACTCTCCACCAGTGAGCTCCCGGAGACAATGACGAGCGTCCGATGTTAAGACTGGCGATACGCCGTTGGCCCTGGCTGCGTCTCTCTCTTGTCCTCCGTAGGCCGCTGCGTCTCCCCGCACCCTACCGTCATGACTCTCGTCGTTCCTTGTCCACGTTGTCCACTTCCTCTCTTGATCTCCCCGGAACACGACTCACCCTGGTGATCGACCAAACGCCGGTGTGTGCTTGTCCGTACCGGCAGCCTGAGAACTCGGTCTCTCTCGATCTATGTCCTCTCCTTGCGATCAAGCTACCCGACACAAAACAAAGCCACTGAAACTTCCTCTTTATCCACCTCTCTTTTGCTCTACACCTCTTGTGTCTCTACGATCCGACTTGGTTGATGCGTCGACTGCTACTGCCTCACTCTCCTGCTCCCGGGACCCGGCTACACTGTAAAAATTTTGGTTTAAAATCACTACGCTTAGCGTTGGAAATAATCCGACCTACGCTAAGCGTAGTGTATTTACTACGTAGCGCGTAGCATATTTACAAGTGAAGTAGTAAATTTAATCGTTGAATGTTAGTGAATTTACCATTGTAGTAGTAAATATACTACGATCCACTTAGTGAATAAACTACGCTTAGCGTAGGTCGGATTATTTCCAACGCTAAAAGTAGTGATTTTACACAAAAAATTTTTACAGTGTACATCGCCTATTGCTGACAGTGATCGCGTCTACTCTCGTCTCTCTCACTCTAGCATGCACATATACACATATATAGGTGTACACTGTACAGGCAGGCCAGCGGCTACTGCTGCTTGCGGCTGCATGTACCTATCGCGTCCCCCTCGGCTGCTCCCGGAACTCGTCGTCAGCAGCACCGGAAACACACAATATTTTGTGCATTATAGATCGGACTTATCTGCTTCCATATAAATCTTTCTATTTTTCGGTCGCCGCCGATGACACACGCCTACATAGGTATACCGCAACAGGGCCGCCTCAGCTGCCACGTCACAACTCCTGGGTTAGAAAACAAAAAATAATACCTGACACATAATACGGTTTTAAAAATAAACTTTCCACAATGCATGCTATAACCAAACTACTTGCAGATGGTAATTAACATCTGGCAGCGAAAGAAATGGTAGAAGCATGCTTAATAGACCTTCGCAAAGCTCTTGACTCTATATGGCTTAATGGCCTAATTTTTAAACTGCACGGCAAAAAAATTTTAAACCAAGTAATAAATCATAATAACTTAATGATCCATGATAGGAAGCCTGAACTAAACATCAATTACCACACCTTAGTAAATACTTTTATGATCACTAGAGGTCTTTGACAAGGAACAATACACTTCTCTCTGCCATTTGATATATCGACGCTTCCGACGAAGAAACCAATAAGTATGACGTCACCAATGTTATTTTAAATGTGTGACATCGTACTTGTAGCGTTCTTCGTCGGAATCGTCGATCTATAATGCAGATATCGCAGATATCATCAACGAACTTGTAGAAGACGAAATTTACAACATCGCTTTTGCAGATGACCTGATATGTTATTTTGCGAATAAAAACTTGTGTAAAATTAAAGATACGATTCAAGAAGTGCATGACTTAGTCAAGAATAATATAATTCTTGGATATTGGATACAAAGAAAATGTAAAATCATCCTCTTTAAGGACAAATCAAGGAGCAAATCCAAAATTACTAAAAAAAATAGAAGAAATTTCAGAGAATTGACACCACTATAAACGCTAACATATCCCATAAAAGGATGGTTGAATACTTAGGTATCCATATCGATGACAGACTTCACTTCCCATCTTACATCAGTAAGCAGCTGAAAAAGGCTAACAATGTCTTTGAAAGCCTTCATTCCTTATTCTATTGTAAACACTTGAGTAACAAAACCAAAATCATAGCTTATTTATGCCTAATTAGACATGTATTAACATACTCGTGGCCTAGCTATTTCAATATAAGTGCGTGTCAAATGAAAAAAAGCAGGACCATTGAAAAAAAATGTCTAAGAATATGCCTAAAAACATACAGAACTGAAGAAAGCAACTTTTGAAAAAAAGTAAGATTTGCTTATACCAATTTGCTGAGATCATAAGAATCGATACTTTCACAGTAAAACACATCAGAAAACACATTAAAGACACAATTAATAATTGTTCAAATAATTTAATTAGACATTCACACTTGTTAAACGATACGTACTATGCTAATATCTTGCTTTCAGGCTTCGCCCCACCACAATCATTCTTTTTCCTGGACTAAAACAACTACATCATAGGCGAGAGCCAAGCTCATGTTCTTAATCACGCACCAAGACACGACAATGACAAAAAAATATTTTATGATCCATTAAAAACTACATTAATTGAAATAGTCGACAGCAATTACCCTAAAAGACAAAAACGGTTAAAAATATTTGTGTTACAATGTGAAAGAAAAAACAAATGAATAAAGTAGAACGGCGTTTTGTATATATTAGCAAAAAAACAAAAAATAATGTTGTATACACTTTTAACATATATCTCAAGTTGTAGGAAAAAAAAAATTAGACAATCTCGAAAACATATTTATAGGTAGACTGTAGATCCAAATATTTTCATATAGTTCACACACTCTTTCAACAGCGCTTATTGGCTAATGATTGATTGACGAGGGGATATAGTATGGAAATGATACCATAACTCAGCAGCGTTCTCTCTATTGTCTGTGAACCACGTTGTAAGATAAAACAGGCGGTACGAAGTACCACCTCCATTAAGTGTCAATTGTGATACCAAGTTCTCCACCAGATGGATCAGTGTCGAAAAGGTTGTGCATACATAAACATACAACTATATAATAGAGGAAGATATACATACCAGTGGGGATCCGCCCCCTGCGCTCTCCAAGTCCTAACCCCCATATTTCCAAATTTTTTTTCTTATGTCTAAATAATAAAAACAAGAATTTATTTTTTATACACACATGAGTAAGGTAAAAGTACCTATTATGAAACAAATTTTCGCTTCTTTTTTTATAAATTCTGTAAAAAAATCAGGCATGATTGTATGCTGGAGATCTTGGTTTTTCTTGGTTCGCTGTAATATAACTTTAATGAGTAATTCTGATTTTTCATGAAATTTGTATGGAAGAAAGATTGCTTTTCATAATAAAATTGATACAACTGATATGTCTTTATTATGAAACAGCAGCAAAAGTCTTGTCCCAGTGTTTCATAATTCATGTCCCTATTATGAAACTTCGACCGTGAAGTAATTTTTTTGTAATAATTTGA
>JAPYYV010022255.1:0-10156 GCA_030522625.1 Copidosoma aretas
AATTTTAAATTTACACACACACATACGTATAATTAATAATAATATTAATATTTATTTATTAATTTGACTGTAAGACCGATATAAATATTTTTCTTGTTTAATAAAGTAAGTAGCAGAGATTACAGGTGATTCAACGAATTGAACGCTTCATACATGATGTATGCATTAATTGGTTATTCTAATAAATTATAAATAATATTAGCTGCTTTTACAAAACATACCGTTATGTTTACGTTAGCTTAACTGACAAGAGTTACTTAAGTATATACAGTTACAGCATAGCAGACGGTAATGACAGTATACATTTCCCTCTTCCAAGTTCTGAGTGCTCTAAGTAGTGCATGTAGTACAGAGCCGGACGTATAGCTCTGTAATATAAAAAAAAAAAAATTAAATAAGGTGGCCGGAATATACTGGTGGGTTTTTTTTCATTCACAACCCTTTTCGGACGTGTCTAATGCATTAATTTTTCTTTTGCGCATTTCCTGTTTAATTACCATGAATCTTCAGCCCTTTAACTTTCTGCTTTTCAGCCGAGTCCACATGGCTTTATTGTAACATGTGTGTGACTACATTGCAATGTGTCAGCTTCTGTATCATTACTTTATTTGATCATGGTTATTGGTTTATTTTTATTAATTTAAATATGGGTTCTAAGTATTTAGAAAAGTTGGGTTACGTCGATCACGTATTTATCTCTAACTTACAGAATTATGAATAGAAGGCTTTATCATTCTCTTCTTAAAAAGAAATTTCTAGGGTCACCTCCACCTGATAGCCTTACTAATGAAAGGCTTCATTAATCTCCTCTTTTACAATAGGATATTTGATAAGTGGATTTACAGAAAATCACTATTGTTAATGTGTCATTTTTCATATTTCATAATTTTTGCAGGAAGAAAATATCGTCCAAGATTTTGATCAAGAAGAGTTTACTCAAATGCTTAATACTCTTTTAGCAAAATTTTTCATTACGGCAAACATACCTTTCAAACAGATTGAAAACAGATTTTTGTTGAATTAATACAAGCTCTACAAAAGTGTTATTTTAACTACAAGCCTCCTGGCCGACGATACTTTTCAACTACTGTTTTGAGACGTCTGCATCATCAAGTTGTAGCAAAAAAAAAAATTGTTTTTCATAATACCGACAGCGTGTTACTTGTTGATGGGTGGAAAAACAAAGCAAACAACCAAAAATACTTAGTTTTTTCTCTCCGCAATGTTAATGTGCCGCAAACCTTCCTGAATTTTTCAGATATCTCAACAGAGACAGAAGATGGTGAAAATCTTTCAGTTAAAATAAACGAAGCTATTAGAGAAGCAAAAGAAGTATATGGAACTAACGTTTTCGGCATCATTACGGACAATGATGCAAAAATAATAAGGGGGGCACGCCTTGCACGAACTGCTGAAGGAGCTCAATTACTACAAACTACCTGCAACAGTCACAGTGGCAATCTACTTCTTAAGTCACTCATTGACAACGAGACTCTTTATGAAATACGTGACATTATACACACTTTCAAAGATAGTAGACTAGAAGCTCTTTTGATCAGAAGAAAGGGCACTAAATTAAAATCATTAGCAGATACACGTTTCTGCTACATCCGAGACTCTTCCTTGAGTATTATTAAAAACATTGATAATCTAAGAAGTATCTGCCGAGATGAAGACGTTAGTATTAATCAAACCATTCTACAAAATATTTTTAGCACAAATTTTGAACAAAAATTGTTGGACATAATCGATTTATTAACTTCGATTTGTACATTAATAAACATGTGTCAAAGTGCTCAAAGCAATATTGCAGATTCTACAGAACTATGGTTGAACTTAACATTGTCTTCAGTTGATCACGAGGACATATTGCGCGCAAGAAAAGATAAAGCTATATGGCCCGTGGCCTATGCTGCGAATTTGCTTCACCATAAGTACGAAGGAAAAAATCTTGATCAAGCACAGCGAATGGTTGCAGACGACTATTTAAACGAAAGTATGAACGACCAAGTAAAGCAAGAATATGCCACATATTTGTCAACTAAAGAGAATTTTTGTTTTTATGCTGAAGCGTGCAATGATCCAATTTCATATTGGAAATATGTTGGACGAAAATTACGTAATTTATCGAATTTTGTGATAAGGATAATGATTCTGCCTGCCTCAACAGCTCAACTTGAATCACTCTTTTCAAACTGGACGTATATACATACTCTTTCTAGAAATCGTTTGAATAACGTTAAATCTGCATGCTTAGTTGATATTTACCACTATTTATTACGAGAGATTTGATTTTTTTTTTTTTTTAAAGCTTACAATGAATAATAATATTGTTATTATTATCATTACATTTTTACAAGAAAACGAATACTTTTGTTTAAAAAGGTGAAAACACGTACAATTTTTTTCACGAAATAACTACGCTTATTTTTAATCTGATTGACTTATACGTGCCATGTATGATAATAACATATCAGCATGAATAACTTTTGAGTTTTCTTCTGCTTTTTATTTGTACTACATAGTGTTACTGGTGTACCTACACTGAAAAAAAATTTTTGTCATTTTAAATAAATGCATATATTTCAATTCAACTTATTCAAACCGAATAAATGTTTATTTGATGTATATTTTTATTATTAATATTTACTATATAATTAATTGATGAGAAAATACATTTTATTACACAGTCTAATATATATGTGAAATAAATTCATATTTAAAATCAAAGAATATTTATTGAGAACGAAGCATTAGTTAATGTTAATAAAAAACATCTATTCACACCCAACATTGCTCCTTTTCTTAGTACTAAATAAATATTTTTTTCATTTAACTAAGTGTGCATTTGGACTAATGTAATATTTACTCGTATAAATCAAGATAAATATTTGTTCGATTTCAATACATTATTTTCAAGAGTACAATATTTTTTTTGCTTTACCTTTAAGTATTCTTTTTAATACTCAATGCTAATCTATTCGAATAATAATTTGAAAGATTTATATACTTATTGACAGGTAAATGACTAAAAAAAAAAACAAAAGAGAACACAGTTCACAAATATATGTTAGATTGGAATAAAGAGTTATTTAAGAAAAAAAATTTAAAGAGTTATTTCAAAAAACATTTGAACTAATTAATTAATTTTCTTACTGTAAATAAACATGTATTCCACTAAAATGAATATTTTCTATTTTCAAATATGCATATCATGGAATAGATATATTTATAAATATTAAATAAATGTTTAATTATTCTAAGGATGCGTACTAGTTGACCTGATGACATATTTATTTGATGTAAATAGAGTTGTATGTCTTGCAGATAAATCTGTTTATTCAATCAAACAAAAATTTTTTGTTCGTATTCTTAAAAATAAATTATTTTATTCCAAAAAAAATTTTTTTTTCGGACAAAATTTTTTTTTCAGTGTACGCTACAATAGATCTATCACTCGTTCTTTTGAGTTCATTGTATAGAAAAGAAAGACATACTGACGATTGAAATGTTTTTTTTCTTATATATTTATATATAAATTTGATGATGTTCAATCAAAATAATAAATTTTCAAATTGTGAATTTAAATAACTACTTGTTTTGAATATAAACTTGAGTTCTCAAGTTGGACTTTTTCGATGTGAAAAACAAAGTTCTAAAAAGTTTATGTACTAGTAAACACTCGTTAATTAATATAAATGCATTGGTAAGGAAAAAATTGAAATGTTTACAGGTGATATCAGTGTATTACTCTTTCTTGCTTATATTTATAATACTGGTTGTCATCATACCACTTGTCCACCAAACTATTTTTTGTCATTTTATAATCAGAAAAATTAAATGTAACAATTACAAAATATCTGTGTTGCTCAATTTCCTACATTACACTCCATTTTTCTAAAAATCTCTTACTATTATGAATCTTTTAATTACAATAACACATCTTTATTTGTAGATAAGACATACAAATGAGAATTAGTAAAAAAAACGTTATTTACAAAAAAAGACAAGACACATTTCACTATATTTTTTAGCTGATATAAGGAAAGGTATTTCAACAATTTTAAAATTGAAACTGAAGATTTAAAGTTATGTCTACACTGAACGCCCAATTTCTTTGCTTGAAAAAAATTTTTTTATGCTAAAGCAATTCTTTCTTCACCCTCATTCCGCAAAACATGTTGTTGATCTAACAAAAGAAATCTGTGTAAACGAAGCAATTTTTTTTTCCCATGTACTAAAGTAATTCATAAATTAAGAAAAACCTTACTTAATCTAACCAAAGAATAAGTGATAAGAAAAAAATATTACTTACAAATAACATTGTATTTTTTAAAAATGAAGTAAAATTTCATATACAAATGACTCCAATGGCATTTACCTATCAAATTTTTCTCAACGTACAGCGCGAAGCCTCCATACGTGATAGAAATCGCTATATTTTAAATAGCCCTTATTTCAATAAACATCAAATTTCGATGAATTTCTTTCAAATTCATACCAAGTAAATTCGAGTAGTCAAATTAAAATTATTGGTGAGACGAAAAAAACCACCTCGATCCCGGAGTCGAACCGGGGAGCGCCTTCTTGCCGGGAAGGCACGCTACCACTTGCGCCACCGAGGCCTTGGTGATTTCGTTCGTCTCATCAAGCCAAATTCTAAACGCTATCCTTTCAGCCAAAGCGCAATATCAATACATTCAAAAATGATTCCAAGATAGGTGAAGATATAATCACGTATACAAATGACTCCAATGGCATTTACCTATCAAATTTTTCTCAACGTACAGCGCGAAGCCTTCATACGTGATAGAAATCGCTATATTTTAAATAGCCCTTGAAAAATTTGATAGGTAAATGCCATTGGAGTCATTTGTATTCGCTAAGTGAGTTAGCATCTTAAAACTTGGCATTATTTTGACCTGTTACATGCGTAAAAGTTGTAGATTATGAAATAAGGAATCCATATAACTTTATTCGATAAAAATATTTGCAGTAATAGTAATGTTATGAATGATTATGACATAGTAAAACGAGTAAAATAACACGTTGCATTATCTTTGTCATTTGCTGCGCATGCGCAGTGTATGTTAGTTTAGTCAGTTAAGTCAGTTTAAAGTTCTGCAGGCACTTTCGTAGTCATATAAATCATCATGTATGAATTCATAATTACTGAATTCATCCTTGTCAAATATGACCATATAGATTCCTTTTTCACTTATCTACAACTTTTGCCAATACTATTAGTCAAAATTATGCTTTGTCTTTAAGATTTCAGTGAAATGAGTTATGCAGTTTTTGCCTGCTTTATATACAGCAGCGTTGGCTTTCAGTCCTTAGAATTTGGCCCCGACCAATCGTATGCCACGGTGATTCTGACGTTAGCCTATCGCAAGCTACGTGCCGTTGGATCGGGGCCAAAATCTAAGGACGCTGAGCCAAGCCTGATATACAGAGCTGTATGATTTTTCCAAGAGCTCACCCCGTTTGGAACCACCAGAGGTCGCTAGGAGCAATTCACATAGCGAATATGTGATTATATCTTCACCTATCTTGAAATCATGTTTGAATGTATTGAAGTAAAATTTATGTAAAATGATATAATATAACTAGCCACAAAAAAATTTTTGTTGCATAAAAATAAAAAATGTTTTAAAATAAAAAAAAAATTCTAATGTTGAAGAAAATTCAATTGAAAAAATGAAAAAGTACTTAAGAATAACAATGTGCTATTTAAAAAAGAAGAAATATTTTTTTAATGTAACATAATATTACTGACAACAAAAAATTGTTTATTGCCTACAAATAAATAATGTTTTAAAATAAATAAAAAAAAGTGATAATTTTGAAGTAAATTCAATTAAAAACATTAAAAATTACTAAAAAGTATCAATGTGCTATTTTAAAAAAAAGAAATATTGTTTCACAGTGACATAATATAACTGACAACAACAAAATGTTTGTTGCATATAATTAAATGATGTTTTAAAATAAAAAAAAGTTTGATAATTTTAAAGAAAATTCAATTAAAAACATTAAGAATTACTCACAAGTAACAATGTGCTATTTTAAATAGAAGAAATATTGTTTCAAAGTGACATAATATAACTGACAACAACAAAATGTTTGTTGCATACAAATTAATAATGTTTTAAAATAAAAAAAAATTTGTAATTTGAAAGAAAATTTAATTAAGAAAATAAAAAATTACTTAAAAGCAACAATGTGGTATTTTAAAAAGAAAAAATATTCACTGGGTATGACATATATTTACTTAGAATGACGTTATATAACTGACAATAAAAAAATTTTTTTGCATACTAATAAACAATATTTCATAATGAAGAAAAGTCTTATAATCAAAAAAAAATTTGGTTAAAAAAAGAAAAAATTAGTTCAAAGGTAATTATTGTGTGGATGTATATATGTTTGATACTATCATATATTGAATAACGAAAAATAATTCTTCAACAGCACAAAATATTAATTGCAACGATACATTAAACGTGTTACAAATATGGATAAATATTCATTAGAGTTGAAAAAATTTTTGTTGGATCAAACAAATGTTTATGTTGAAAATATATTTATTTGTTTAGAAAATAGTTACTAATATTTGTATTAATAAAATATTTATTTAAAATAATAGATGACGCATTCGAAACAAATGAAATTTATGTCAAAAAAATTAAAGAAATAAACAAACAGGTTAGTTAGGTTTATTAGGTACTTATTGATATATATTAATATTGGATATGTTAATGCAGATAGTAATGATATTTTATACATATGTAAGGTGTGTGGGTTAATATATTTACAAGACAATTTATGGACTAGAGCAAGAGGGCGGGGGGAATTACATAATACACATTTATTTTATATTATTGGTTGTCGGCATATATTCGCTTTTATATGCATAGATTATTATTGTAAAATTATTATATATGTAATAAGTAATAAATTGTTGGAGAGTATGAATAAATAATGTTAATTAATAAGGAGACATTTGCTGAAAAAAACTGACGGTACTTGGTCTCGAACCCGGGACTCCCGCGTAGAATGCCGACACGCTATTCGGAAAATACTTGTACAAATGCTAAAAGCAATGATGAAGTATTTATTTAAATCAAGTAAATATGTTAGTTTCCAGCATAGTTAATTATTTGATTTAATAAAATTATTTAGTTATTTGTATTCATGAAAATCATTATCTAAAGGATAAACTTTTGGTTTTCGGAGATTGTATGATAAATAAATAATTACTTTGATATGATAAAATTTTTTTTGATTTAAAAAAATTGAGCACTTAGTATAGTCTGACAAAACCAATTGACTGTATTAAAAAATTTTTGGTTTACTGGAAAAATTTCGACCATCAAGCGTTAATAAATAATAAAAAAATCTGTTTTTGTACGTTATGCAAAAAATTTAACATTTTAGAAATAAAAAATTTCATGTAACAGAGTTATAAAGACTAAGAATATGAAATTCGTGGCATATACTTTTTTTTTAGATTAAAGAAAAAAATATTTCCTAATGATTAAGTTATTTACAAATAGGTACAGATATTTGTATCTCAATGATAATATCTCGTTATTCCGCTGGAATAGTCTTTTTGATACAAATGACTAATGATTTTTGAATCAATGAGTATTTTATTCAAACAAAATTTTTTTTTGTTTGACGGACAAAATATTGTCCCGCAGCAAAAGAATATTTTCTTAAAACGAAAAAAATCAATCACTTGCTTGCAAAAAATATACTCTATCTACACAAGCAAATGTTTAATCAGAAGAAACCTCTTTTTTCATGCAAGTAAAGAAATAACTTTTTTGTGTTGAAAACTGATATCTGTACTGATTAATCTTTTCGTTAAGAAACAAATTTTTTAAAACAAAATTTTCAGCACTTTGAACAAAGTTTATATATTTTTGAATAAATGTATTTAACGTAAAATAAATACATTCCATTCAAATACTCATGTGATCAATTGAAAGAAAATTTTTAATTAACAAACAAAAATCTTTACATAACGTCAAAAAATCTTTTTCTTAAAATTTTACGAATGAAAAATTCTTTATAGCAAAAAGAAATTTTATTTAAACAAGTATTCTAGTTGTTAGTATTGTTAATTATACATGAAATAATTATTTTTTGTGTTCAATGTTTATTTGGTCTTCTATCAACAAAAATTATTTATAAGTTACTAAATTATTCTTCTTCAATAACAATATTTCTTGAATTTTATTTTTTTTATGATTGTATTTTATCAATCTTGATAAAGTCTTGTTGTTAAAACGATAATTATTTTGTTGAAACAAAGAAATTTAATAATGTACTGGCAGAAAATATACCATATTTAAGCAAAAAAATGGTTTATCAGGAGAAACCTTTTTTTTATGTAAGTAAAGAATTAACTTATTTGTGTTGAAAACTGATATCTACTGATTAATCTTTTCGTGAAGAAACAAATTTTTTAAAACAAAATTTTCATCACTTTGAACCAAGCTTATATATTTTTGAATAAATGTATTCAACGTAAAATAAAAACAATCTATTCAAAAACTAATGTCATCAATTGAACGAAATATTTAATTAACAAACAAAAATATTTACTTTGCGTCAAAAAATATTTTTCTTGAAATGGAAAATGATTTAAAGCAAAAATAAATTTTATTTAAACAAGTATTCTAGTTGTTAGTATTGTTGATTATATATGTAAAAATTATTTTGTATGTCCAATGTTTATTTGGTTTTCTAACAACGAATATTATTTGTAAGTTACTAAATTAATCTTCTCTGATAACAATATTTAAATAATTTTTTTCCTTCAATGATTTTAATTTATTATTTTTGACAAAGTCTTGTTGTTAAAACGATTAATATTTTATTAAAACAAAGAAATTCCATAATGTACCGGCAGAAGATATACTTTATTTAAACAAGAAAATGTTTGATCAGGAGAAACCTCTTTCTTCGTGAAAGTAAAGAATTAATTTTTTTGTGTTGATAACTGGTATCTGTACTGATTCATCTTTTCGTGAATAAACAAATTTTTTAAAACAAAATTTTTATCACTTCGAACCAAGCTTATATATTTTTGAATAAATGTATTCAACGTAAATTAAAGACATTCCATTTAAAAACTACTCTTATCAATATTAAAAGAAATGTTTGATTAACAAACAAAAATATTTACTTTGCGTCAAAAAATATTTTTCTTAAAATTTTACGAATAAAAAATGCTTCAAAGCAAAAAGAGATTTTGTTTAAACAAGTATTCTCGTTGTTAGTATTGTTAATTATATGTAAGAATTATTTTTTATGTTTAATGTTCATTCGGTTTTCTATCAACGAATATTATTTATAACTCACTAAATTCCTCTTCTCTGATAACAATATTTTTAAAATAATTTTTTTTCCTTCAATGATTTCATTTTATTATTCTTGATAAAGTCTTGTTGTTAAAACGATTATTATTTTGTTAAAACAAAGAAATTTTATAATGTACCGGCAGAAAATATACTTTATTTTATACTTTATTTTAACAAGAAAATAGTTGATCAGGAAAAAAATTTTTTCATGTCAGTAAACAATTAACTTTTTTATGTTGAAACCTAATATCTGTACTAATTAATCTTTTCGTCAAGAAATAAACTTTTTCAAAACAAAATTTTTATCATTTTAAACCAAGCTTATATGTTTTTGAATAAATGTATTCAACGTAAAATAAAAACATTCCATTCAAAATCAAAAGGTAAAAGTATATAATTTTATTTTTTAATCAAGTAGAAATCGTAAAAGCCACTTGTAAATTGCACTTGTAAGTGTAGGTTAATCCCTCTACAAAGGATGTATTTGGATAAAATATTTTAGTCTTACAAATAATGTAATTTGGAAAAACTAGACATATAATTGTTCATTTTTAGTCCCTGCATGCATTATTCTACAAAACCATGTATATTTTTTGGAACCTACACTCTACAAGAGAAGTATTTATTCAACCAGTGATTTTTTCACAAATTGCAAGTGCCAACGCGATAAAAGGGTCGGAAAACGTCACGTGTATTGCATTTCAGCAAAAGAACAGTTATTAATCATTGCACGGAAGATATAACTGTTGATATCGTACTTGATGATACACGGAGTATCGAAG
>JAPYYV010022262.1:0-16161 GCA_030522625.1 Copidosoma aretas
GCCCTGGTTGGATCGCACTTGAGTGGCGGATACTGTTTTTCCTACCGAGGGCGCACCAGCCTCTCAAAAATGCCCCAAGTAGGAAAAAAACTTTTTTTACCATGGGCCCAAAGTGCAGCAGAGCCTTTTCGCCCTCAGGCCGCACTTTGGGCCCTTGAAACAACTTTGCACCCACGGGCAGAAAAATTTTTTCGGCCCTCCGTGCCCAAAATTTTTTCTGCCCTAGGACGCAAAGTATTTTCGCGGGCCCAAAGTGTGCCCACGGGCGCGAAATTGCACTTTGCGCCCTCGGCAACAAAAATAATATACGAGACTCTGGCACAAAAGTAAAACAAGCGCGCCCTTCGGGCGCTCAATTTTTTACTTTCTGCCCTAGTGGCGTAATGTACTATTTCGTTGATTTCACAAATGTAAGTAACAAGTTAATCTTGTATTGCATTTTTTCATTCTTATACTGTTTTACTCATATGTACGGAAGTGAGTATCTACAGGACTTTGATAGACACTTTTGGAAATGCAAAATAAAGCAAACTTTTTGTATTCGCTTAGTACTGGTTGCTTTCAATAGTTAAGTAACCAAACAATTTATCTCTTCGTATATGAGATGTATTCATTAACTGGCTATGTTTGTCGCCATGTCAATGGCTGGATGATCTTGAAATCCATTTTTAGTCTTCTGTTTGATTGATAAAAAAAAAAAAATTCTGATAAAAATGGTTATCATAGATAACAATGCGATGAAATATAAACGTGTTAGCTTAAATGTCTTTTTTATCAAGTATATGCAAATTGAAATTGATGAGATTCGAGCACAGATTAGTTTAGGTCACTTTAATTTCTAAATGCTTATGTTAGTGGCTCGTCTTACCTGGCTCGACTGTTTCTACTTGTTTTTACAATTTTATGGCTCGCCCTACCGAACTCGACAGTGTCTACGTTGTCTTTCCTGGCAGTGCGATAGATTGTATCACCTAAATTGACTGTTTCTACTTAGTCTGACCTGTAGATGGCTCGTCTTACTTAGCTCGACTGTTTCTACTTGTTTTTATAATATCATGGCTTGCCTTACCGAACTCGACCGTGTCTACTTTGTCTTGTCTGACGATGGCTTGTATCACCTAACTTGACTGTTTCTACTTAGTCTGACCGGTCGATGGTTCGTTTTACCTAGCTTGGCTGTTTCTACTTGTTTTTACAATGTTATGGCTCGCCTTACCGAACTCGACAGTGTCTACTTTGACTTGCCTGACGATGGCTCGTATCACCTAACTTGACTGTTTCTACTTTGTCTTGCCTGTCGTTGGCTCGTCTTACTTAGCTCGACTGTTTCTACTTGTTTGTACTATTCCATAGCTCCCCTTACCGAACTCGTCAGTGTCTACTTAGTCTGACCTGTCGATGGCTCGTCTTACCTAACTCTGATGTTTCTATTTAGTCAGACCTGTCGATGCGATATCTAATTAAATAAATCAGAAGTTACTCCCGTATTCGTCAATCACGTGAACGAAACAAAAATCATTGTATGTATTTAAGTGTCTCAATAAAAGCGTAAGTTTGTTTATTTTTTATATATTTATGATTATTTGTATCCCGCATGTACGTTACTGTACCGCAATCTCATTCAAAATTTCCGTCATCCCCACTAATATCCAATTTTACAAAACAATCCACCTTGGAGTCGAAAGGCAGACGAGCAGCGAGAAAAAATCCCTCCCAACGTAAAATTCCGCAGCCAACGCCAACCTGCATTTTTAACTCACCCTCCACCATCTCACCATCTCCAAAACCCACCCACGAACGAGCAGACCGAGCCGTACAACAACACACCCTCTGCTCAGCGCACCTGCATCTTTAACAAGATGATAATGCACCCGTGCGAAATTCATGCGGCTCCCGGCGTCCTTTTTAAAATAAGCCCTGCACAAGCGCGGGCCGCAAAAGTCGGTCAAACTCCGGCTCGCGAGCCGAAAATCTCGGCGGGGAGATAATCTTCGCGCTCGCGCCGTAAGCGGATTCGGCGCGGAGGAATGGGCGCGCGCACCGCGCGCGGAGCAGCTGCAAATCCACGCGCGTTCTCTCTCGCTCGATACGAATCTCCGGGGATCGGGGCAAGAGTTCGCCCGCGCGTGTGCAGGTTCGAATGCGCGTCTGCTGTGCGAACGGAGGAGGAAGAAAGAGCCGTGCCGGAGTAACCCCTCAGCTCGCGCAATAACTGCGCGCGCGTGCGTTACACCCGATGTGCGCGCGTGCATGTTCGCACTTGTCCCTCTGTCGCTGGTCGATACGAGATAGCTCTAATTGATATGGCTCCGTACGCGCGCGCGCCATATACGAGCTCCGGAGTAATGCATCCGTCCAGGCCGATTTGGCTGGGTACGTTGTTTACCTTCCGCTGAACTTTCAAAGGGGCACGATGTGCGATGGATCTCGATCGGCGGCCCGGTCCCAAAGTGGGACAGATTTTACTTCCAGGCCGCAGGAGTGTCGATTAGAGGCCGCGGAGAACTGTTGGACCGAGCCCAAATTAGCCGGGCCGTATAACTTCTGCCCTATTTTTTTCCCCGTAGCTCGCGCGCTTTCTGTTATAATAGCCGGAACAATGCGAACACTGCAAGTCACGC
This sequence comes from Copidosoma aretas, assembly GCA_030522625.1. Taxonomy (NCBI): domain Eukaryota; kingdom Metazoa; phylum Arthropoda; class Insecta; order Hymenoptera; family Encyrtidae; genus Copidosoma; species Copidosoma aretas. Next base: position 2,622 of record JAPYYV010022262.1, read on the forward strand.
GCGGATACGTCCTTTGTATGTATGGGCGGCCGGCTGAATGAAAATTAATGCACTAAATAAGCCTCTGGATCGTCGCTGGCTTGACTTTTCGCGTCGGCGAGGAGCAAAGGATGATCTTTGGTTGTTTTTCTTTATTTCTACCCGTATGGTACGGTACAGGAGGTTTCGGTGGGGAGGGGGCGGGCTCGTCGTGCAAAAGTTAACGAGGTTGCCGGGGCGATGCGCACGCGAGCTCGCCGCCTCATGCATATTTAAATTGAGTGGCTCGCCGGGAAATTCGCGGCGCGGGCTACCGTTTTCGGGGGCAGAGGAGAGGACGGAAAAAAGAGCCGCTGGTGGTGCTGAGTAAAAGTTCGGGGGGGTCGCGGTCGTGTGCGCGTTAGCGGGAATTGGCGGGCGACAGGGCGGTGGCTAGTGATTATACGCGCAGGATGGATGCGAGCGGCTCGATTAAAATTCGCGAATCTGCTGTCGCGCGAGAGCGGGAGAGGAGGATATGGTGGTGTGGGGGCTTTTGCGGGGGAGGATCGAACGGTGGTTGTATGGAGGGAATGCGGTTTTGGGGATCGGGCGTTAGAGTATTTTGGGTTCGGGTGGAATTCGTTTGACGAGTCTTTTTTCTATCGATGCTATCCAAGTTAGTCTAAATGTTTGATTGGAAAAAAACGACGTTGGAATTGAAAATTTGACATGAATTTGAACTTTTGATGATGGGGCATGACTGCTGTACTTTTTTTATTGGAATAAAAAGTATAAATATAGTATAAATGCTGTTACTCGCTTATTTTATGATTTTGAAATAATTTATTAATCTTTTATGGCTTTTTACTATTTTTTGGTTATATCTTTGGCGTATTGCACTATTAGGATATAAAAGGAACTATTTTTGTCCCGTAAAATTTTTATACAATCTAATTTTTTTAATTTTCACACTTCTTATTGATTACAAATACTAGTTATTTTCAACATTTTATTGGAGTTCTTGGTCTCAAAAATCAAAAAAGTAAAAATATTAAAAACTTTTGTAGATCATTCATGCCTTAAAATAACAGTACCCAGTCCAAATAGTCTTAGAGCACGCACGTTGTACAAACTATATCAAATAAAAAATAATAATGATTAAATAAAAGCGCACACGTACATTTCTACGGGTACATTATTATTATTATTATTATTATTATTATTTACTTATTGCATTATACACTTAAAACTTAAATAGAGTAGTTTTTAATAACGTATACGTACATAATATAATAAAAAAATAAATAATAATAATGTCTTCATATTTAGATATTATCTTGTCTAATATACACATGAAAAATTAATAAACATTGACGAATAATTGACAACCATTTTTATGAAGCCTATGTTTATCAACAAGGCATGTTATTATTTTAAATCCAAATTTTTTTCAAACAGTTTTTTCAAACATTTTTCTAAATAAATAAATAAATAAATAAACAGTGTAAACTAATTTTCTCTAGATAGCTCTTTTGAAACCGAGTTGAAAAAATATTTGCCCTGGCCGTGAGATGAAAAAAACAGGCCATAATGTCATTACCGTAACGCGAAGCATTTAAAATTTTCATGTTTTAGCGGATTATACTGCCTATGTGTGAACGTTTTAGTTTTTTAAGCTGTATTTTCCAAAAATGTGAATCATCTAGCACCCTTTCTATTAATTAAGAACGGTAAAAAAAATTTTGGAAAGTATACAAGGTGTTCGAATTGTGATGCTTAGTATCGACACTTTTGGATTGCACGAGACAAATGATTTATTAGGGTCAAGTGGTCCATTCTTTGAGATTCGGATTTGATCATTTTGTACAGTATAGCGAACAGGCATATCGACCCATTTTTTTCAACTAGGAATCCGAAAGCGCCTAGTCGTAGTGTCATCGTGAATGTAGACTTCTGCAGACCATTAGTAAGCGGTCATTACAGTAATGCCCCAATTAGGTGACTATAGTGTACGCAGGCGTCTGTTGTGCACATGTACCACACGAATTTTTGTTGAAAAATTCCGATTTAGGGCTTTAGAATCGCCAAAAAAGTACCATTACTGTGATGCTTTTATGAAGTTTTTTAAAAATCCCATTTGAGGTAGTTATAGCCCAAATTTAAAAGTTTTCAAAAAAGTTCTACTTCTCAGTCACATATCATGTAATTGTAGCTATTTTCATGTGTAATATTGTCACATATGTAGGTTGCATCATGGATTTTTTTTAGATTTATTCCTGATTTATTTATAAAAATATCATGTGCATAAAAAATCAGCACTTTTTGTGATAAAAATGTTTCAATCATCCGATTTCAGTAAACAAGGGCTAGTTTTTTCTCTATCTAAATAACTAAAAATTCACTGTCTTTGATTTTTCAAAAAAAGCATATTAGTGTTAAATATATGTTAGTTTATAAATGAATGCATGCATAACAATCAATCCGACTTTTTCATGAAATCTCAGATGGTGAATTTATAGCTATTTAAATGGAGAAAAAAACTAGCTTTTGTTTATTAAAATTGGATGATCATTATATGATTTTCATTACCATGAGTGTAAATTTTTCATTCACACGATATTTTGATGAATAAATGAGGAAAAAATCTGGAACTAATTCATGATGTACCCTAGAGTATCATACATGAAAATAGCAACAATTGTATGATGTGTCACTTGGAAATATAACTTTTTCCATAACCTTAAAATTTTGGGATACAACTACCTTAAATTAACAAGTATTTTCTAAAAATGACAATAGAGCCATAAGTATCCGCAAGGTTTGGACCTCACGCAACGTAGAAAAAATAATAAACTGTAGAAATCCTATTTTACACACCACGATATCCCATTTTTCATGCATACTAGAGAACTTTTCACCACAACTCCAACAACTACGTCAACTGCAGCGGGGCCCAGCATGACGTTAATTGAGTAGTCCATAGCTCACAGCAAATTAAGTCAATTACTTGCGAACACCGCCTCGCCGTGTGTATTTTAATGAGATCCCGTGTTCGCTCGCTCGAAGAGAGGACGCAGACGCGAAAGTGCGGAATACTAGTTGTTGCACGTCGCTGCTGTTCCCTTCCTCTCCCAACCATCGCTCCCTTTTTATTTACAGCACTGTTTGCCCAGTCGAGACGTCGAAAGGAATCGTTGCGCAACCGGAGCAGGAGGCAATCCCTGCGCTCTTGGACAACAGCGTAAATTATTCCGTTTGACTTTTGGCGCAAATGCAAGCTTTCGGGATGCGCAAACTTGGGGGAGGAAGAGTTTAAGGGCGGAGTTTTGCTTTTGCAGAGGGATTGGGTTCTACTTTTGACCGTACTGTGTAGTAATGTTGTAAATTCCGAGTAGAGGAAAAAAAAAACAGGAATAAAACGGATTATTTACACTTCACAGTTTCGCACAACATTTTTCCCCTCACAACGTATATATAAGAGGACCCTTAAAAGGTATTACAGTAGTTTGACAATAGGATGGGGAAGGGGGTTGAAAGTTACGGTAAACAAGTTGCGAATTTCATTGCATTTTCAGAACAAACATCGTTCCGGTGGCGCCTTCCGCGTAAGCCGATCGGGAGTTTTGTTTTGAAAGTTTTGCCGTCACGTCGAGCGATTTGCAAAGAAAGTAGCGGGGGGGGGGGGGGTCACTTGAAATTTCCCCCGCGTTCGCTCCACACTGTCAACTCGAATTTCTTTTTTTTTTCTCTTTCGCCGTCGCGGTTCCAAAATAGAACGGGCCTCGAGGGCAAAAAGAGTCTCTCTTCTTGTTTCGTGCTCAAGAGTTTTTGAAACCAAACTACCCTTTAAACTCGATTGAACGTGATGTAACAATCAAGGTGAAAAACTAGCAGAGTACGTCAAGACAAAAATTGTTTAATAATAGTTGAAAAATATGTTTTTATTATGAACTAAAAAAATAGTATTTAATCTACTTTTTTAATTCATCATAAAATCGTATTTTTCAATTATTATTACACATTTTTTTTTCTTCGCGTATTTCGATACTTTTTAAATTTCGTATCCTAAGCATAATTGATTAAAGCTGAGGTCTCCAAAGGCTCATGCTGTTATACACAAATAGTTCGGAATAGTTCACCATCTACAAAAGTTAAGTAGAAACAGACGAATCAGGTCAGACGAGCCATTGGCGGGCGGAGATAACAATATGACCTATATAATAACATATATACTAATCCCATGGTTTTCAACTTGTAAATTGGACTATGAAAATAGAAAAACAGTTGGCAGTATTTCTGATACACTGCATCGTTCCCGTAAAAAAAATGTTTTTATGTAATCTGGAAACAGGTTAAAAATCGATTGCAAAGCTCCGCCCATCCCACCACAGATGGACAGACACTGCGTGTTGGATAAAAAAAAGGACATGAAAATCGTTCGCAAAGAAAATCCTATCGGATCAAAGCCGCAAAAGCGATGAACTATATATATTTTACACCCGGAGCTCCCATATAGAGCCCGCGCAGGAGCTTTACTCGTCATCCACACGCAGCTCCGTCCATCTCCATCTATGCGAGAGCTAAAAAGCTAATAGCGCCACGTAGGAGCGCCATTCGCCAGCGACGACGACGACGACGACGACGACTCGTAAAGACCAGCTCCTTCACCACCGACGCCACATGTATACGTATAGGTGTACCCTCTCCACCTCGTGCAGCTGCAGCTGCTCTGGCCCAGTTTCTGATTCAGCCCGGCTCGTAAAATCGATCGGCGTACCCGCTACTACTACTACTACTACTCCCCTCTCTCTCCTTCTCGCCAGCAGCACTCCCCGTCCAATCGTTTTCGGCCACCGGCACGCGAATCGTTACTTTTCGCCGGAATCTCTTCTTTCGTCTGGCACACGTACACGGATGGCCGGGCATCGTGTGTATAGGTGGCGCGGGTGTTCTATCCTGTCTCTCGGAAATGACTTCTACACGTGCCCCTAATAGGGTAGAAGGAGGCTCTAGCTTCCATTCGAAAGTGGGTTGTCGGCTGACTCGGTCGCGGGGTAAGGATGGTGGAATCACGGGAATAGATGGCTTCGGGTATGTGTGCGGGTGAGTAAGCGCTGTATACGTGAGATCGGAGGTGGCGACGGTGAATTAGGTTTTACGAGCGCTATTAGGCTCGGAGCTGGGCGATAGTTGCGTTGTGCTGTAATGGGCGCACGGGCACGATGAAGATGCGTGTGAACAGTGTTTTTAATATCCCGATTGATAAGTTGAATACAAAAAAATTTTTTTTTTAAGGTTGTACATCTAATCTGGTATCTGCCTCGAACTATTAAGTCGCTGAGATCGATTAACACCTTCATCAAAATCTTTAAAAAATGAATGACTGCCCTTGAAGTATTCACGATGTCAATCGAAATCTGAAGTATCATTATAAGGTTGACTCCCTCTCAATCGATATTAAGTGAGTACTAGTTAGATTGTTCAGTATCCCAAAGTTAATCATACGGTACTCACTTCCAATTGCGATCGAACAGCTTTACTGCCAATATACGGATGGAGGATACAAGAGGCTGTCAAATTTTCATATTTCCTCTGTAGAGGGACCAGGAATTTACACTACGCGAATACAGCCACCCAAAGTACGGAATACACAAGGGAGCGCACATAAGACGGTACTCCGTTGAGGACACGCGTAGTAAAGTGGCGTGTTGTACACGCGACGCCATTCGCTGCGCATTGCTGGGCTGCTGTAAAGTGACACGACTCGCTCGGGGGTTGAGGATTTACTTGATGCTTCAATTAAAACTACACCGCCGTCGTATCTCTTTTAATTTCATCCTCACGGGTATTAATCTAGGCACGGTGTACACCGGACCGGGGGTTGCGCGCTTAAAATTTAACGGCACGGTATCATCTTGGCTTGATTGTGATTATGTTTTGCTCGTAATAATGTTGCGCAGCTCGGCATGGAGACGCGAAAGGGGACAGAGAGGGGCCCCAGCCCGACAGCATACCGCTGCGATGGATTCTTGAGATTCCCACTGGCTGGCGTACATTATAATTTTAGTGCTAATTCATGTAACTACACTATTACAGTGTGGATTGTGTACGCGTTATGCGCCACTCGACCTAGTTTTCCTGACTACTACGAGGGCGGGTCGTTCAATTTCGTGCTTTCTTGATGCATGCTATTTTGTTCGAGAATATACCTCACAGCTTTGTCCTTACGCACATTGTGAGCATTGAAATGATCACAACAATCACATGCTGTGTATCATACTTATGCCTTAGTCAGCCTTATACTTTAGTCCGATCGAAAAGTGTGACCCCCTATGAAAATGCTCGTTGACGTGTAATAATTGTTAAAAAGAATAATGACCAGACCAACTTTACGTTTTTTGCAATGATTGGTGTAAAATTTATAGCATGCGACATAAGAATAGTTTTTTAGGGCTCTGAAAAAACTTCGATCCACACATCACGCTCTCTCGCATGAGTTGATTCTCGGCCGTCTCGAGGTGAATGTCGAGGAGACCGAGATATCTCGAGACGAGACGGGATACACTTTTTATCCTTCGAGACTATTAATGTCGAGTCGACATTTTCGATTTCAATCCTCAAGACAAGACGAGAAATCTTGAGAGATTTTTTCATCTTGCACGTGTCTCAGAGAGAGAGAGAGAGAGAGTGAAGAGAAAATGGTCGTTATCGTTGTTAAAGCTTAGTGTGTGCGGAAAAAAAGTCGATTCTTGCGAGAGTTGCTTGAAGTCGATGTCAAAGTGGAACAAGCTTAGGTATTGAATTGAAAAGAGGATAGCATAAGTAACGGTAAAATTACAGCAAAGTATTATGCACAGAGTATTGAAAAAGAAGTTTGTTTGAAAAAGAATATCTATTGGAAATTATGTGACTGAGAGGAGAGAGAGAAATATGAAAAAAGGTGGTTAGGTATACCAAGAGGATAAGAGAAAAGGGATACCAAGAGTTATAATGGGACATGAAACAGTCAATGTACACGAACATTCGTGCAAAAGGAACTCAAGAATTTGTGGAGAAAAAAGTAAGAGATATGAATGAACGAAGTAGCTCTGGTGGGAAGTTAAACTAAGGATTGATCAGAGGATACTCGATCGAGGATGAAGGCAAAAGAATGTCTATGTAAATCTGTATAAGTTTTTCCTTGGCTGTACTTATAGTTCAGTAATGGCAACGTTACATAAACAAAATTTGTATACAACTGGATTCGAATAAACAAAGTAAAAGTCCAATGTACAGTATCGTGGTGTGGTGCTCAAATAATATTTTTCCTGGTCGTGCAGCTCACACGCCCTACTCTATTTCTCAGAAATTAAACTGCTCGTCGTAACATAGAGTTTGACCGAATATTTTGTAGCTGCCAACCCCGCGAATATTCCATTTTCAGTCGAACAATCGAGTCGAGCGTCGCCCGAAAAAATTAACACTTCGAAACATTGACGACAGCGTTCAAAAATACACGCTCTCGAGAACGTTCGCGCCAAACAGCCGCGCTCGAAATTCAAAGCAACACAACTCGGCAGAGCATCGGATTGGCGGTGACATAAGCCGATACGATACGAGCCACCGCTTAAACAGACATCGCAGCCTTCGGGAGCGCATCGGTCGATCTGGAGAGTTAGGGGGGGGGGGGGGGCTCCAGTCGCAGCACCTCTAATTACCCCGTCGTCGCTCTCGGTCTATTTCTCCGCTCCGGCCGAGAGATAAGCAAATTATCACCTGCGCTGCATCAACAGTATGTGTATATGTATGTACCTGCAGCCTCGCTGCTGAGGCCTTTCTGCACGGCATCACACACACACACACATACAATTGTACCTTACCCACACCTATGCTCAAACTGCGCACTTGAACGCTACTGTTACGTGAACTATATTATATACGTACTGCGTCGTCGCCAAGTGCAGTTGGTTTTGGACGCCCGTGTGTATGTGTGTGTTGGAAATTCACACCAGGCGGGCACATCAGAAAGGCCCGATTCCGCACCGTGTGTGCTTACAGTATACTCCTCCGCTGGTCCGATCTCGTTTGGGCTGGTCAGCCGGAGCTCTACATTGCGCCTCCGTCTATAACATAACTACTACGGTGCTCCAAGCGAGCCGGAAAGTTATAAATTGCCGAGGAAGGTCGTTTGGCGGGTATCATAATGTTCCGAGTTGGGTTTATCACCTTGTTTTCTGTTTTTTTTTTTTTTTTTTTTTTTTTTTTTTTTTTTTTTGTTTTTTTCAATTCATCCACAACAGAATCCTGGCTTCTGCTGCGGTTAATATTCACAGTTGGAGGAGGAGAAGGAGGAGGAGGAGGCACGAAAAACGCAATCGAGGAGCAAACAACCCAAAGAGTGTGTGCGTGTGTACATACTCGGGATGTGTATTTATGGCCGAGAAGTGGAACAATCCTCGACGCGATAGCGGGGAGAGCTTGTGTATGCACAGAGCGATATTTCATACGTCGCTCGACACGTTTTCATCGTCATCAGACTCTGGGCCGCGAAGAAACGGGGTCGATAAGATTTTTAACACCTATGTGTATATATTATACCGCAGCAGCAGCACCAATCGAGCCCCTATCGTTTCCAACGATCCGGAGTGTACAGGTGGGCCTACCCACCCACCCACTCAATCTTGTACACACATAGCTTCGGAAACGTATACATGTAATATGTATACAATGCAATGCAGCGGCAGCCGGGAGGAGGCCGAAATAAACAAAAGCTATGAGTATCGACCGGTGCGCAGCCCTCGTAAATCAAGATCCGCGTTATCGCTCGTCCGAAAACGCGATCGGTACATTTATACAGGTACGACGCGTCGCTAACGGACGATCGCGGATGTGGAATAGCGCCGATGTAATTTACGATTGGGTGGGGGGCTGTGTTCACTTACCGACGTCGAGCGCGCTTGGGGGGGTAATAACGAGAGGCACGAGGTGGAAAGCGTCGGGGGTAGGTTTCGAGCATCTGGTCGAAGGGGGGCAATCGAAACACGGCCCGGGGGCAGCAGCAGCTGCTCCGTCGTCTTCTTCGTCGTCGCCTCAGCCTCGAACTGGAGCACCCGTGTCGTACACATACACGTGTGCGAGCTGCTGACGCAGATATCAGCGCCGCGCGGCCAAAAATATACGCGCGGCTGTACGTGCGCACGAATTTTCTGCAGCTACGAGCCGCCTCGCTCGGCTTTTTTCCGCCCGGCTTTGATGTGTGCGACGCACCGCGCGGAGCTTTCTTCGTTCGGATGGATACTTTTTTTTGGGGGGCGGGGGGAGGGGGCATTGCAGCAGCGCCGGCGGGTATGGGGCTCGCTCTCTTTTTTTCGACATCTTTATTCGTCCTCCGGGTGCGTGCTGTATTTTAGCCAAGTAATGGCTTGCTTGTTGCTCCGACTTTCTCTCTCTCTCTCTCTCTCTCTCTCTCTGGTGGTGGTGGTTAAATTTAGCTCTGGATTTCAAGTAAGGGGAAATTATTATTTCAGTCCGTGCGTTTTTTGCGGCGTTTATCGCGGATTTCAATCGGAGACGATGAAATTAGAACTCGAATCGGGACTCGGTGATTTGTCGGTGAGATGTATCATTGGAGCCATGATTTTGGCGGCCGGGTTTTTTAACGATAACATTCGAACGAGTGGTGTGCTGTTCGAATTTCTACTCGTTTGTAAATTGTATAATGGCGATAGTTGTTTGTCTATTCAAAAGTTAGCTGTTTCATAACAGTATTGATGAAAAGTATAATCCATTTATGATGAGCTATTTAGATAACTATATTCGTTTACATAATTTTTAACGTCCAAATTGCGTCCAATAGAGGCTCCATTTATGATTTGTTTCAGAAACACATTTTTCAGTCATCACTCTTCAATATTGGATAAAAATTTCAACCACGCGCTTCGAGCAGTGTACTTTTCTCCAACATCCTTTCCCGCAAATTTTGCAAAACCAACGGCACATATTACACGAGAAACATTCGCCCCGACGCTTTGTCACACACACACTTCAGCGCCCTTCCAGAATCCGCGAGCTCACGACCGTGGCATCAATTTTCGCGGAATGGTACAACGCGGGGAGCATCGCCGCCGAATGAAATCGCTCGCGTGCATCGCCTGCCGATAAAAATCCCGGGAATGCGTGCGTATAACGTGTACACAAGCCGCTCGCGAATTTTAAAGTCAGCCTCTGTATTCTGGACGGGTGCGCGCTCTGTAAGCACGCTCGTGTGATCCGCGAAGGTGTTTTTTTTTGTTTTTTTTTTTTTTTTTTTTTTTTTTTTTTTTTTTCTTTTTCTCGGTTTTTTTTTGGTTTTTTTTTTTTTTCTTTTTTCTTTTGTTATTCACGATCGCGCGCGCGAGTACGCGTCAGCGTGCGGTGTAAATAGACCACGAGGGGTAACACTTTTGCTCAAACGGTCGCGGTGCGTCGAGATTAAAAATGTTTGCTCAAAGTCGATCGAGCATGTATTGCTTGCCCTGCGATTTCTTACGAGCACTGAATTTTCCTGTATTTTTTGTGAAAATAAACAAAATTGAAAATTAACCATCGCAACGAACGACCGACAGCTTTGAAGTTTGCGTGATTATGAACGGATTAAATCTTTTTGGGGGCCTAAAGGTATTCGTGTCATCTATTGAGTGAACTGTAAAAAGTACAGGCTAAAACACGTGGTTGCGGCGAAACTCGGGGGGATGCTTTTTCGCGAAATTGCTCAAGTAACTTTTTCGGATCAATGTTTCGATATAAATTTGGTACACGTTTCATTGGAACGTAGTGAATAAAAAACCTGCATTGTAATTTGGGATGTAGAAAATTGCTGTTATAATTATTATTAATCATACGAAATGAAAACCATGCTCCGATCGATCACTATAAAAACTATTTACTTTCCTCAGAAACATCGTTACAGAACGGTTCAATCAAGTTGGCATTACACGCATGACGGCTAACGTACAAAGACGCATTCGCACACTGGCAAAGAGAGAGAGACGGACGCGGAATGAGTTGCGTGCGTCGGTCTGGTCATTAATTACAATCGAGCGCTATAAACGCTCTCCTCTGCGCACACGCGTCCGTGCAGTCGTACGCCGCAGGCGTGTGCACACACACGAGATCTAAATTTAGCCCGCACGTCAAAACCGACTAATTACTTAATTATTGCGTCGAACGTAATTCATTGGCGAATCAATTTGCAAACACGTGATAAATCGGCCAATAATGCGAGCACCTACATTCCCAATGCCATATCGTATTACACGGGTATAAGTATGTGTATATGCATACGCGTGTGTATGCATCGTTTGTGTACAAATATGCGCACTTTACACTGCACCTGCTGGGACATCCATAATTTTGGAAGTTAGATGATAATGCTCGTTTTGTTTGCCCTGGGATGTGCGCGGCGGTTCACTTGGCAACGGGTCGAGTTTCGATCTAATGGCCTAAATTTTGAGTCCCATTAGGCTGTATGATAGCACCGTTACGAGTATACCACTGAAATAATTTTCCCAAGAGTGCTCTTGTATTAACTCGCACCCGGACTCGGAAATCGGCTGCATTTTCACATACATTTGCATATTTATATCACATGAATGTTTTTGCAGCTTTTTGAAGGAATCCAATCGTGCAATATTAAATTATCTTCAAATACGTACATTTTCATGTGAAATTACTGAGGGTAAAAGGTATTTTTAAATACATATTTATTTTTAAGGACGCATGTTTTAAAATGTATTTGCATTTTGAAACGGAAAAAATTTAAAATACGCAAAAATACTTGAAACTACAGCCGACGCCCGAGTCTGCCGAGTCACACGTCAAAGCCGCGTTCTACGGTTAAAATAAATTATTTCTTTTCCAAAAGTTAAAACACGTTCGAGCAATAAATTCAAATTGTTCCACCGCAACAACCATTCGGAATGTACCAGCTGGTACAATTACACCCGATTCAACGAGCAGCCCGAAAAATCAAGGCACCGCGAAAACCCAGCCGCAATGAACTATTAATCAACCCAGGCACGCGAGCGATTCGCTGGCGCGCAGCTTTGAAGAAGAAGACCCCCCACCTGATGGAGCCCCCTCGGCTATTTTCGGCGCCTGGGAGAGAGAGAGAGATAGAGGGGGACACAGAGAGCGCCGATCGATGCAGGCGTACAGTAGAGCACGAGGCGAGAGGGGCGAAAAAAGTTGGCCGCGTCGGACGGCTGCGGCTCCTCGCAAAGGAAAATCTCGACGAATGCGGCTTGGGTAATCGAGAAGTGGGCGATGGGACGGGGCGAGGGGCCGGCCAAGCGAAGCCGAGCTTTTCCGCGTCGCCTTCGCGGGCGCGCCGATTATTCGTTCTTCGGGATTCAAATTTTTTCATCGTGCTCACTTGGACTTGATATGGTATCGGGCATGACTCCACGTTATTCGGAGCCAATATTTCGGCAGCTTCATGGCAGCACTTGAAACCATTGATCATATGTACGGAATTTGAGAATATTTCTTTGATAAAACAGTTGGGCTCTTGATGTAATATTTTAGCATTTTAAAATCAAAGTCGCGTCCGAAATATCTCTCGCATACGTATACAGCAACAGCCAGCCTATCATCCTAATAATTAACAACTCTTTTTTGGATGTACCTCAGAGTTCCATATAGCTCGGTGCTTTTGCTTCCGGAATTCATAGACCGCGTACCTTATTATTCATGTAGAAAAAAAAAAAAAAAGAAAAATAGCGTACGAACGCTCCCTGCAAACGCACAAGCATCCGGACGAACGCGTTCCAACGATGCGAATCACGCACTCGCGGAAAACTAAAACAGCGAATCCGCGACCATCCCCGACGAGCACCGAAACCATCCTCCGCGGCGATCCAAGCTCATCGAGAGATCCGGGGTGAAAATAAAGAGCGCGCGAAAAAAAATTCCCGCGACGCGCTAAAACGACGGGGGGCCCCGCGCGACGAATCGCGCCGAAGCGTGAGGTAAATTTTTTTCAACGGCAGCCGGCGAAAATCCGCACCGAGCGCGGCCCGGGGGAGCGGTGGAGCGAATGACGGCGGGGCGGCGTTGGTTGGGAGAGCGAAAATCTCGGGGAACCGCGCTCTGTCTGTTCCTCCCGGCCGCGGCGGATCGGAATCGTTCGGCCGATTCCTCCGTTCGCGAACCAGACTCGTCATCGTCGCGCAGGCCCGGAGCCACCATCGGAGCCACGCGTGCTAATCATCGTTCCGGCCCGTGAGAGCCGCGCAGCGATCGAAGGGGCGTCATTCTCCCGTGGAGCAGGGTGAGCGCGCGTGGGCGAACGCGCGCCTGAAGCAGGAGCCGCTCCATGCACTCGGGCCGCGTCGATGCGGGAAACTTTCCCGGGCGAAGTTTGAGCTACCGCGGCGTCTTCGCCGGCTACTGAATCACTCGGAATATCGAGTCGGGCTCAAAGCGGCTCTGCTCCCGCTCGTCTGGCTCCTTATCACTGCTCTACTACGCGGGGGGGGGGGGGGGGCCCGTAATTTTTCCTGCCGAAACCCTGAAACCCGGGTGGCGCGGTCTTTGGTCTTTCGTGCTTGCGATCGCTCGG
>JAPYYV010022263.1:0-10500 GCA_030522625.1 Copidosoma aretas
AAAAAAAAAAAAAAAAAAAAAAAAAAAGTGTGGGCAAACCATAAATGTGCGGAAATCTAGAAAACTATATATTAACAGTTATCGGCTAAGATCTCCTCATCGCATGAAATACCTTTTTAATACAAAATATCATAAGCAATATAATTATGTGTATTATACTTACTGTGAAGGTGTATTATACTTTAATTATGATGTAAATAGACAAGGTTGGCTGGATAGCAAATGCTTCTGACAACATATAAAAATAATCACATTTTATGACAGCTGATCTCTATATTTAAGAAAAAGAAAAAAATTATCTTTATACAATGTTCTTCTACTATGTCAAGAATAAATAAGTTGGCTTTTCTGAGCCAGGAAATAAAACACGTCAACGTCTGTTATAACGCCGATTAAACACATATTAAAAGACCCGCCAAATTCAGCAAAACACAAAATCCAACTAAAGTAAAAACTAAGCACCTAAGACTAAACAACCGAATAGAATTGCCCGCTCCAACTGTTTATTAATTGATAATTTATTTAGTAATTCAGAATTTAAGCAGTAGCATACTGTGTTTCAAGATAATGTACATAGTATAATGATAAAATATTACAACAATCGGACAGACCAGCCGAAAAGTTTTTGTTTACATAGTTTATTAATATCTTGCTTTTCCTTAATAGTTAAACATAATTTTCTATTTGATACCAATTAAGATTAAAATATCTGAAAAAATTAATAATTTACACTATATATAAAAAATATATAATATATGTAAATGACTTTATCCATGTCTATTTTAATCATTGAATGACAAAATAATAAAAAATACGATTATGTTAGTATGTAAAATCAAGTACACGATCAATGGAATTTGCATCTTAAAAAACTTTAAAGTTTCCATTTGTTCAAAGTTTTTTAAGATGCAAATTCCATTGTTCGTGAGCTATCCAGCGGATCAAGTAAAGTTTATGACTTCCACTTATACATAACGTAAACTATGTTTTGATGAATGTCAAGTAGTTAAAAGTAAATCTACAGTTTGTACTATAACTATATAGTTGTCCGTACAAGGGTGTTGAACACAGTGTGCTAGAGCAAAAAATGCGCCTCACGCACGAGGTGGCCCGATCCCGCTGGACTCTATAATATACGGAAGCTGGAGGCGGGCAAGGTAGGCATGAATTTTGGAATAAATAAGGAAAGAAAAAGGGGAAAATTAGATTTAAATTCACAAGTATCATGTTCGGTTTAAATGCAAACGTACCAGGATATATATGACAAATGGAGGTGGGAAGGGTTAGCCTAGAAATAGGCATAAGAACAAACAATAAAATTACTTTTTGCACATAACAAAAATGGACAAGAGCAACTGGCCTTTATAATGACTAATCGAACAATGAACGGACGTAATCAATGCAAATAATACAAGATAGGCAAAGAAGATAAAGTTGTGCATGAAAAAGTTGAGGATTGAAAAACAATAGGATTTATAAAAAAACATCGCAGGAAAATAAACTTGACAAAATCAAAGATAATTTTACAAAGGAAAGGAAGACTTCTGTCAATCAGAAAATAGGAAAAAACTATATGTTAATTGACATTTCTATCATCTGTTAAAAGTAAAAAATAGAAAAAAGCAGAGTGAAAAATAAAGCAAAAATAAAAAGATATAGGTGAGTTTAGAAGTTTTTAAGTGATGAACTATAGGATCAGCAAAGAATGAAAAAAATATACAAAGCACACATTGCTATGTAAAGAGGAAAAAAAAACATCAATTGAAATATTAATAATATCAGTCACAAATATAGGATAAAAAAAAAATGAAGAGATATGCTGGAGGAAGATAATTCATATGAAAATGTAAGATGAAGAAATTATAACAAGTTGTAGTATGTATAATCAATTACAAAAGTTACTATATTGGAAATCATATTAGTACTAATATAAGAGAATAAGAATTTTGAATAGTTATGAAACAATCAAAGTAAATGTAGAAATATATAAAAATCTATATATGATATGAATACAAAATAATATTAATAATTTACATTTCTAAATCTTAAGAAAAAATTTCGAAATGATACATCATTATAAACTTATATCCATAATTGATTCTTAAATGACCAAAGATAACAAACAAAGGCTCATAACTATTTCTGTAATAATAATGATTGCGTAAATATTGTAATCAATATTAACCTTAAATACCAATTAAAGTCATTATTTGTAATAAATTAATAACAATTACTTGATAAATCTGTAAACTTATTTTATTTAGTGACCATATCCGTTCAGGTTTTTAGCGAATCTTTATGAGATCGCTTTGGTAATCTACGTTTGTACGCATATATGTGTATTAAAAATAAACTTTTTTATTTATTTTTCAGACATGAAAATAAAAATATTAAAATTTGGGGGTTGGCGCGCGGAGCGCGCAGGGGACGAAGCCCTACTAGTATATATGTATATACTTTATACATACATCTGGCTATCTACCTATATATATAGAGCAATCCACGTAAACCGAGACGAGACAAAAAAAATGTCTCTGTACTTGGGAATTCAATAGAACCACATAAGAAAACAATACTGCAATTTTTTAATAACATTAAACCAACACTCTTGATGTCAGTGATGATAAAAATTTCGGAATTTTTTCATGAACTGTAAACTAGTAAATTTTGTAGAAAAACTAATACATATCTAAATAAATAATGTTTCTACTTGTTAGCATTTTTTTCGTAATATGCGCTTAAAATATGTATAAAGTTTTAAAAGTTAATTTTTATCTTCATTTTTAAGTTTTAAAGTTTAAAATTAAATTTTTACATGAACAACACTTTTTTTTCAATATTTTTTTTCTAAAAATTAGGTTCAAATATTTACATTCAAATGATTTTGTCGCATGATGGAAGTTGGATCAATGTAGGCGCTGGGAGTGCTAAAAGTAAGAATACACGATTTTCACGTTTTGTCGTGTTGCAATAAAAGCATATAGCTATAATCAGCGAATTATTTTAAGTAAAAAATGTGCCGTGTAAAAATTTTGTTGATAGCACCATTTTGGAAAAAAATCCATGAAATTTTCGAACTCTTTGGCCCGATGAAATGGTTAACAATATTTTCTGTCATATTTATGTATGCATTTCAAAGTGTAGTGCACATATATGAATATTGTTCGAAAAATAAATGATAATCTAGTATAACATGAATAGTTTTACTTTGCCATCTTTCTGTAAAATAATATTTGATATAAATTACAATCCTTTTATTACGGAACTTCTGAGTGCCTAAAAGTAATTAAGGTCACTGATTACAAATCTAGTTATGGATTTTAAAAAATCAAAATGGCGGCTTTTCTTGAAAGTTTACGAGTTTTGAAAGGTTAAAAGTACTATCTTCATTCACGTAAAATTCTAAGTAAACCTTGTTTTGTACAAAATATTAATTTATATTACTATTTCGGTAAAAGTCATTTAATTATAAAATGATTAATGACGAAAAGCTGAAGTAGAAAATATTACACTGAATGAAAAATAAGGTAGGATTAACTCGGCCCGTGCCGCCGCTCTTGCTTGACTGACCCAAGCAGCCCCTCTCAAGCTATTTTCACTTGAGAGCGAAGCAAATACTGCTTGGCTGCCCCGAGCAAACATGACATTCACACAACAAAGCAACTCGTTAGCCTGACGTTGCCAAGCAGTATATGCTTGGCTCTTAAGTGGTGATAGCTTGAAAAGGGCTGCTTGGATCCTTCAAGCAAGAACGACGGCACGGACCGAGCTAACCCTACCTTATTTTCTTTTAAAGTACGATTATATTCAAGTCAGATTAATTTCTGTGCACATATGTGCTGTGACTTTCTTTTCTGGAAACATATAATAAAAAGTATTTGTCACTTTTATTATAACTTCAGAATATAGCAGCGGTATGATACACTTTTTATCTAAAATATCACGTACATTACGATCAAATTTTTTAATCGTCAAAATTTCATGATTTTGAAACTTTTGATCGCTGTATTGGATCCGCAATATTAAGTATTATCAATTTAACACTCGATCTGTAATCAGACACATTATAATCTTAAATGAAAGATCTTGTTTTTCCTTCACAGAATAATATAAAACGCGTCAATAGTAAATTTTTGCCTTTAGCACCCCACAGTGTGATGAAACGGACTTTTTTGTATAAATATAAAGTGGCACCGTCTGTGATGAACTGTTTTAATTGATTTTTTTGTAGCGTGTATGTGAAGCGATACCGAATTATGGAAAAATCTGTGTATAAGGGTTTTGAAGTTCTATAAGCACTAATCTGATGTCAAGAATGCAAAATTTATAACAATGGAATTAATAACGAGCCATGTATTGCACTCTTAACATTTGTATACCGAATAGACGACAAAATTTCATGGAAATCAGAGTTACTATAAATAGTAATTCATTCTTTTAATTGTTATCACAAAGTTTTTAGGGAGTTACAGAATTTTAACCAATTTTTGTTTCGTTTTATTAATGTATCAGTAAAGAAAATTATACATCATTATCATAGTCATCGCTAACTTCTACATCTTCATCTTTGCAAATTGTATCAGTTTCTGTTCGATCTATTCTACTGCTCGTATCATCTTTTCTGTAAACATAGTTTTTTAGTACAATTAGTGTTTAAAAGAAATAAATATTTTTATAAACTGCGATGTCCTACTATTTATTTTATATTTCGTTAATTAAATTTGTCTAAATATCCAGATTTAAAATAAAATGTTTATTCAGCTAGCGTTAAATCCTTATCACACCATAGTTTAAGAAACAAATGTGGCTTACAATTTCGCTAAACAACTATTTAAATTCTCCATTCTAAGTTTTATGAATCTAGTTCATCGAAGACTTAAATTATCGGTGACCTTAAAAACTCTCTTTGTTAGGGATGAGTTATAAATAAATCTGAAATTTCAGACACCATATTGAATGGACCGTTTCTAATATTGCCCGATCGGAAACTCTAACTTGGCTGGAGCTTGATCCTAGCTAGGTAGCCTAGCTAGCCTATGTTGGTCCTAGCTAGGGTAATACAATACGGTAGATGACACGGTGTAACGGGGGGTTAACTTGGCCCTAGCTAGGCATCCTACTTAAGGTATGTATAGGTATACATATACACACGTAAGTGCAGTATCCATACAGTTACACTACACGTCTACAGTCTACACTCTACACTGCACAGTGTACACACTGTACACACTACTAGCAGTATTAGCATACTGCTTCGCTGTAATATAATATACAACACATGCACACACGCACATACAATAGTACATTTCGTACGAGTTCGCAAGGGCTTATAATTACGAATCAAGAAGTTTAGTAGGAAGTTAAGTAACGAGGTTTGCAGAGAAGCCTTTTCGAACGAAAGGCGACTATTATTTTTCCGCCAAACCAAAATCGAGCGGCGAAAGTGCTATTTTGAGGTTAGAAGGCGGAAAAAAAAATATTTTATAACATGATATAGTTTGATTTGTCTGAATCGTTTTTTCCACTGATTATATCATTGTTTTCAAAATTGTTACACTCTACGTAATTGTTATTTTCTTCGTCTAATTTTATTTGTTTTAAATAACGATGTTTCTGCACACTTTTTTTTGTTGACAGTACAGCCTGCTATACTTTTTCACTCATTTTTAACTAAATATTAATACAAAAATACAAACTTTAATATTTTCTACATGTAGGTTACAGTTCATTACAAAACATACGCATATACCAGCTCCGAAAATACTTGTTGTATGTGTATGCACTCTCATAAAAAAGAGGGAGATAGAAGATGCCTAGCTAGGCTATAGCTAGCGCCAACCTCACGCCCCGTTACACGTACTACCGACTTCTACATTGGCCCTAGCTAGGCAGCCTAGCTGGGTCCAAGCCATCTTACTAGGCAGCCTAGTCAGAGTTTCCGATCGGGTGAATATCTGACAGTAAATTCTAATTTATTAACCTCCAAAAACCCTTATGCTAGCAATCAAAAAAAAAAATTTATATCTTAGGTTATTATATCAAACTCGCACTTTTAATTTTAAAATTTCTGACTTCAAATTCGTGCTCAGTGAACTTTAACATTCTGATAGTTACATTTTCTTGCATTTTTACGAATTTATTAATTTTTCGGCCGACACTTGAATCCGCCATATTAAATATTTAATTTCTGATGTCAGATTCGTGCTTAGTGACTTTAAATACTATGATACTCAGATTTGTATGCATGTTTGCATCTGTCTCAATCTTTCGGCCGTCATATTCATCATTAGATCCACCATCTTAAACTACGAAATTCCCATGTGAGATTCGTGCTGAGCGACCTCTTAAAATACCTTACACAGATTTATTGTGTTTTTGGAATTTTTTAATTTATTCGGGAGCCATGTTGCATCCTCATTAATAAATTGTATGTTTTTAATATCAGATTCATGTTGTTAAACCCTGCTTACAATTATTTTTTTAGTTCAGACCATTTGTCTATAGTTATGGTATACAGTCATCAAAAGTGAATAATTTAACCAAATTTGTAGAAAAAAAGTTTTTAAAAAAGTAATATTTTTTTGAAAATTTGATTTTAAACTTTTAAACTTTAAAATAAGGAAAAAACTACCCTCTAAAACTGTATAAATATTTTTCTCATAATCTACGAAAAAAATTCCAACAAGTAGCAATTTACAAAATTAATAAGTTTACGGTTCAAGACGAAATTTTGAAATTGTGACCATCACTGACGCCAAGGATGTTGGTCAAAAATTCTAAAAAATTGCAGTATTGTTTTTTTGTGCTGTACTATTAATTCTCAAAGTTTAGAGAAAAATTTTTTTTTGTGATTCGCTTCACATGAAATGCTCGATATGTATACCTAGACGTAAGGGCATACGACGCCCGCCCCCCGCAGCACCTCCGCAGCCACCCACTTCTTTTTTTTGTTAGAAATATTAAGAGTTTTTTGTTTAGAGTTTTTCTAGACTTAGTTTAGCAAATAATTCAGCAAATCTATTACGGTGTATCCCTGTGTTACAATTTCAAATTAATAACTTACACACGTGAATTATTTAAAAGAAATATGTTGTCTAAAAAAAAGGTGATCACTCTTTGTGGTAAAAAAAATATTTAAGGTTTTATATCAAGTGAGTAAAAATTATTTAACGACTATTCCACTCTACTTTGCGATAATCATTTAGAAGCAATCTTTTTAAAAGGATGATTCCCATGAACACTAAAAATGATATTTTAATTTCATGAACTAGTGTTTTTTATTCCGGTTTTATTGATGTGGAGAAATCAATTTTGAGGAAAAAAATTAATTTTTTCGCAACCAAACGTTGTTTTAAAATTTATTTCAGTAGAAAGTCCTGAAGATCAATAAATTTCCTAAAAAATAACATTTTTGGATAAGACGGAAAAGAGAATTGATAAGAGTGTGTGTTAAAAACTAGTAGACCACGTGAATGAGAAAGCTTCGAGACAATAAACTGGCAGCGGTTTTTTTCAATATAGAACCTGTAAAAAAATGTCAGGTGAATAAAAAATGGGTCGGTCAGAAAGGTATTTGGTTTGTGAAAGAATGATCCATACACGATAATCTATTCGAAAAAACTCATTTTTTTAATTGCAATATCTTTATCTTTTGAAACCTAAAATGAAAAATGAAGCTATAATGATTAAAATCTCTTACTCAAGTAGGGGAATTGGCATGCAGAGCGCGGAGGGCAGCACACCAAGTACTCATTCGAAATTCAATCAGAAGATTCAATGCAGGCTTCTCATCACGGCATTGTAGCGAATAATGCAGATAATTTCTTATAATTTATTATATTTTGGTGATTATTTAATGATTAAACAACTTAAATTAGTGCGAATGAGTCTTGGAATACTATGATCCTTTTAATATGAATTAAGGAGATTTTTTTTTTCTTCAAAAATTAAACCTCTTAATTTTCATGTAGATAAAAAAATGTATTATCCGCAAGTTTGAGTTAAAAAAAATTTTCATGTGCATTATATTTCTGTCAATACTTTAACGTTGATCATGTTAGTTGTTGTGAAGAACTCTAAACTTTAAGAAAATTATTTTTCCTTGAATAAATAGCAATAAATATTTATCATATTCATATTAAAGTATAAAGAGTTAAGAAACTAAGTTTGAAATTTGTTCTTCAGTGATAACTTTTGAATAAATATTATACTTCGGTTTTTTTAAGTTTCTAGTTATTTAACTAAATTCCTTGAATTTGTAATATATAAAAGTATGCTTCGTTAATTTTTGTTTCATGACGTTAAATACCACGGCAACTTCCAAATATTATGAATTTGAATTTATGAAAGAGCAGAGTAAATCAATAAATATAAATCAACAGAATACAACTGTAAGTGAGTTGTAGAACTTTACAAGAGATGTAGAATTCTACGATTAGGTACCATAAAAAGGTACAAGTAACATAATAAACTTTTTGAATGACGAAGTTAAAAAATATGTTTATTAATTTTATAATCAATATTTATAAGAAGCGAGTAACAATCTATATAATATTTTTCAAGTCTTTTAGTTTTCTTTGTTTAAAGGGTTACCTATATTGAATTATACAGAACAATAATTAATTAATAATTTAAAACTGTTTTTTAGTGATTTTAGGAGTAACATTGTGTTAAACATAAGACAAATCAAGTATATTTTTAATCATGAGATAAAAAATACTGTCACAGTAAAATATTATAATCAAAATCAAACATAACGATTCTAAAAAATTGTCAACACTAGAAAATGCAGAAAAAAGGGCTACGAAGAGATGCGGGGGTCGTGGTAGGGATTAAAATAAATGACTGCTTAAAACACGTAAAAATTGAACGAATGTCAAGGTAATTTGCAAGAGGGCTGCAGAGGGCTGCGGGGCGTAATCATAATATACCCCTATGTCTACACGAATACACAAGTACAGCTTCACCATTAGATTTATGTAAAGGAGTTGATGTCTGCTAGCTGCTGTTAAATTCCTATTTATTATCTCTGATGTTTAAGGAGGCTCCCTCGTGACGGTTCCTGAACCTAGGCCAGGTCAATTTGATAGTTTTAAATGTGCTGAATCCAACGGTATAATTATTTATATCACTTCTTATTAACACGTATTTTTATGGCGGAGCTCGCATACGCGATGAAAACAACCTAATAAGTCGAATAAATCAACGGTTCCCGTAATAACAGTGCACAAGTTTTGTAGGAAAAAACCTCAGCTTTCAGATAGTACATTGAAAAATATCGGTTTCCGTGGAAAATTTCGAGATATTCTATTGAAAATTGATCGAGTCATGGTATTTCCACAGGTGAGCCTATGTTTTTCTTGCGCCAGTGATGCCAATCACCTGAGTTTACGAGCAAATTAGTGACCTACGACGTGGGTTGGCATCTCTGCACGAGGGAGCCTCCTTAAGATATAAAATCATAAAACATTATTTTTTATTATTTTTTAGTTTTTTTAAATGTTGATTTTAGGCATGGTGGGCTATATTTATTTTCTAAAGCTATGTTTAGGATTTGAGAATGTGTAAGAAAGCGAGCAGATATACGTAGACTAAAAACTCCCTATGCATACATTTGTAATAATATTTGCAAATTAAAGCGTCAACAATATAGACATAACTGCACAGCGAGTTTAAGTTAGTTCTATCCCTACTACGCCAGTTAGAAGCAGATTTCACCTCGGATTTGACAGAGTGGTATACCTGCTGTCTCTCTCGCACTTGTGTGAAGGCATAACCTTTAGCAGTTTTTATGACGGTTATTAATGTATTTATTATATCACAAATACCCTTAAGTTATTTTGTAAAATTTAATAAGATCATTAAAAATTTTTGTAATACACAAAAAAATATCGTCAAAAGTTCATCATTATTTCGTATGATATATCTTATTAAAGTACAGAAAAAGACATGTCTCCATAAGCATCCATGTTAAAGTATCAAAAATATAAACACTGATATTTTGCCTCCTAAGAACCCTATCCTCGAACCCTATACTGATACGAATACATACTTGTATTTCTAATAAGTTATCAACAAAACCGATGTGAACACTAAGGCAAGGCGAAAGGTGCGTTGTTGGGAGTGCGGAGGAGCTGCATTGGTGGTAACATTAAAGGTTGCGTGGACTGTGTTGTGGTAGTATTTTGTTGATGGTTGTGCAGGGACTGCTAGGGGCGGATGGGGGGGGGGGGGGGGGGGGGGGGGGGGGTTGGATGCGAAAAAGTGCAAGGTTGCGTAAAAACAAATAACGATTTTTAAAACACGCACAAATTGAATGAATTATTTCGTAAAGCGCAGGTGGTCCAGCGGAAAAGGTGCGAGGGGGAAGCAGGAAAACTTAGCCCTGTACAACTATGTATGTAGACCGACACGGTGGCGCAGTGGTAGAGTCGCAGTTCCGTCGATCACCGAAGTCAAGCAGCATTTGGCGCGGCTAGTACTTGGATGGGTGACCGTTCG
>JAPYYV010022267.1:0-13608 GCA_030522625.1 Copidosoma aretas
TTATCAAAGGACCAATTTAATTAAAAATATACATCAGAACTGGACATGATAAATTTTAAAATTATTCATTAAAATCCACAGTATCTTCTTCATCCATCTCAGGAAATGGTAATAGTCGATAGTCCACAAGCCAGTTTGTGAGTGTGTATACGTTTCTTTTAGCACACACGGAGTTCTTTTTGAGCGGATAAAGTAAACAAAAAATATCTCTCTTATTTTTCATGCATTTCAGACAAGGACAGTGTATCTTATCTATATTATAGGTTGCTCTGAAAAAAAGTATGCAATATAGGTTAAACCTATAATAATGAAGTTTACGTATAGGTGTATACTTACTTATTACATAAGACTTCTT
Organism: Copidosoma aretas; assembly: GCA_030522625.1. NCBI lineage: Eukaryota > Metazoa > Arthropoda > Insecta > Hymenoptera > Encyrtidae > Copidosoma > Copidosoma aretas. The sequence continues at coordinate 356 of JAPYYV010022267.1, forward strand.
CTAACCACTTCTTTTTTCTATCCCTTTGACAAAATATTTCAACCAGATACCCATGGGACCCCTTGATAATGGGATTCTAACCATTAATTAGTCCTACGTTCTTCAGGTAGCAGCTTTGACTACTTGCAATGCGCTTGAAAATGGTAAGCCGTAGGTATAGTGCCTTTTTAAGGGAGTTCTATCAGTAACAGAAATAACAATGAAAACGAGACGAAAATCTATTTACGTACAAACTGAACCTCGAAAAGAACACTGTCAAAATTTGGAGGCATGAGGGTTCCTCAAAGCTGAAAAATTAATATTTTACTGTAACGTATTTTAACACGTGACCTTATGAGAAACACATCTCGCTTAAGAACAATTAAATTGCAACCAACCTTTTTTTAGAGATAAAAGAATATCCACTCATTTAAAATAACTTTTAAAAATGCTAGGAGAATCCCTATGAGAATGAAATAAATTGATAAGCTTAGTAAAAACTACTAATGGTTATGTTTTCACGTGAGCATGAGAAGGACAGACTACACGTCCAACAGTCGTATGCACAGGATATGTACAGCACGTACTATAGAGAGGGATATAACTCCCTTAAGTCGAAATGATAGCAGCCTTCTTCAACACAAAGATGTTGGAGGACCTTGTAAAGCCTTGCAGATCGACGATGTAGTCTATTATGCTCATGAAGTTCCTCCTCGTATTGTTAATCTTCTACTCATAGTATCTGCTGCTGTTTCACCGGGAGATCCTTCCAGTTCAATGACTCGCTGACGAATGAGCTCTCTATAGCTTGCAGCCTCCTTATATCCCGTATGAATGGAATAGGAGTAGAAGTGAGGTACTTACTCTAGACTCTATGCAAGTGTGAATCAGCTTCTCCGTGTACTTTGCTGCTGCTTTTCTTCCAGGGGATCCGTCCAGTAGCTGTGCTCACTGATGAATGATCACTTGTCTTTATATAGTCGCTCTAAACAACTCCCACTTTAACTGGACAGTTATATAAGGCAGCGCTGAGCTCTGGAGCAGTCATTTATCACTTGGAGTTATTCGGGAGCACATCGGCAGCAGCAGAGACAACAAGCATCACCAGAAATAGGCAGAGAAGGGTCTTCACTCTGCGGCTCTTCCATCAGGAGACCCTTCCAGCTCAACGACTCGCCGATAAATGACCTCTTTGCGACTTGCAACCTCCTTATATAGATGTTCCAGATAATCCCCACTCTTTGTACTCACATCCGCATGCGCATATCACCCCCACTTCAACTATACAGTTATATAAGGCAGTGTCGAGCCCCAAAGCAGTCATTTTTCGCTTCGAGTCAGTCGGGAGCATATCGGCAGCAGCAGCAGAGTCCGCGGAGCTTCGCTACGTCTGTGCAGCAGACCAGAGGATTTTCTCTACGGCTACCCCACTCCCGTTGAAGAGGGATATGAGGCAGAGCTGAGCTCTGAAGGAATCATTCTTCGCTTCGAGCTGATCGAGAGCACATCGGCAGTAAGGTTAACGAGCTTCACTACGCTTGCGTCACGGTCTCTACCCCCACTCCACTGAAAGAGGATGTGAGGCAGAATCAAGCTCCGAAGTCATCATTAGTCGTCTCAAGCTGGTTGAGAGCATATCGGCAGCAACGATCTCCATCAAATAAGGAAATATCACGAGGTGTATATACTTTATTATTAGGAATATTTGATTGTAATTTAGTTGTAAGGAAAAGGTGTATTTTATAAGCGCATCATGAGTAAAGAGAATTTTTGGCAACAAGACCTGTCAGACAAAGATGATCTTGGCTTGGTTATTCTATCTTTATTAACATCATCAAGTTTTTCTATACATCTTATAGAGAAAATTATTTCAAACGATGTATTTTTGAATCCTTTCAAAGATACTGATAATGATGAGTATCTGCCTACCCAAGCGGTTTCAACGCTTGCTGAGGAGAAGGAGAAGAAAGAAGAATAGTCTCCTTCTCCCTATTCACAGTTGTTATCACCGATAGATTGATCAAGCTAAATGTTTACTACACATGAGATATTGGATCAATTAATCGATGAAATCTTTCCAAAATTACCATCACCATCAAGATTATCGGATCCAGATTTGAATGTAATTTGCCGTCGTCGACTGCTCAAGGATAAAGAATCAAAATCTTTTATCCTAATAAAAAGAAAAAAGATCAGAGAATGAACCTTGAAATATGTTATGTAGTTTCAATTTTACAATTATAACGAAGCTCAAAAATAGAAAGGAAGAAAGTTCATGCACTAGTTGCATGATATGGTTGTACTAAACAGGAAGGCAGCGCTGGGTTGGGCTCCCTTTAACTTTCTGTCTTTCTGTTTATTATACTTTATAATAATAAGAGTTGCTACGAATTTGTCTTTACTAACCTGAAAGTTGGATATTCAAGCTCATCGATCTAATCATTTAATATGTAATCTTTTCAGGGCTTACTTCATAGCATCAGGACCATGGTGGACTTGCAGTACTTTAAACTGACAGTGAAAATGCTCCTACGCTTATTAGATTATGCAGCCCGCATGGATGTAGATGATTCAGACTTACGTAGATGGATGCAATTATCTTCGGAGGCGATTGCTGCATTAGAAGAATTTCTTACTTCATCAAAATCAACAAGAGCAAAAGACAGTCATGTATAGCGCTAACAGCCAATTTGGTAAGCATTAAAAACAAATTAATAAGATTTCTATTCAAAACTGGAGAAAAGTTAAGACCAGAATCAGGTACAACAGTACTACCTTAAAATACTGTTTAATGGGATGATTTAATGTCAGCTTTTGAGAGACGTCTAAGATCAAGCGTCATCACAAATATTTCTCATTTAGACATTGATTCATTGTTGGATCATGCAAGATTTTTATATGAAGATATGATTATGGCTGCTCTCCAAAAATATAGTACCTTGAAAGTGAACGTTTAACTTTTAAGTAAATATATGATACAAAAGAAAGTTACAGAAATTCGTAAGATTAAATATTTCAATACTAAACATTCTTCAATTTATAAATCAACTAATATCAGTGAATGCTTTAATGTCAATGTTAGTGAACCTTTGAAACAACGGATGGAAGATTTTGAAGAAAGAGATTTGAATTAGTCGTTGCAACAGATTTTAAGTTTAACCATTATTATTTATAAGTTTAATTTAATCAAAGGGAGTTCATACCTCGAATCACCACGTGTTATCCAAAATAAGAGAGCCTGTATTGATGTGAAAAACAGTGATGGTAAGTGTTTTATGTCAGCAGTTTTATCTGCTTTACATCCTGTTGAGAAAAATACCGAAAATATTAATCAATATGTGCAGTATGAAAAAGAGCTCAACTTTGGTGTTATAAAGTTTCCAGTATCGATGAAACATATTATGAAATTTGAAAAACAAAATCCTGTCTCTGTGAACTTATACATCCTCCAAAAAGTTGGAAATAATTACAACGTTGCTCCATGCCATACAACTTCTCCAAAGAAAAAAAAGCATGCCAATTTATTACTCAATCAGAACTACTTCATTGATGAAAATGAGAAAGAATATGATAAAGCTGCTAGTGGAAGTAGTGTTTCAAAACTTAAGATCCACTATGTATGCATTAAAAATTTATAACAATCAGTTAAAAGTAAATTAATGAGTAATAAACGTAAGTGTTATATTTGTGATAGGTGTTTAAATTTTTTTAATAATGAAGTTAAACTTAAAAAACATGAAATTAACTGTGTAGTGGTAAATAAGTGTACAGTAAAACTTCCAACTAGGGATCAAAGTGTGCCCCAATTTTACAATTTTGATTACAAGGACAAAGTTCCTTTTGTTATATACGCTTAGTTTGATCCATGAGATTCGGGATAGAGATATTTATAAAGTCATGGGTGAATATATCGATAAGTTCGATACATTGTATTATGTATATGATAATCCATTTGACCTATCTCAAAGAAAAAAGAAAGTGATAAGGCTTATTAAAGATGAGTGTTGTGGTAAAATTATGCTCGAATTTATCGATATTCGGAGTAAAATGTATTGTATTCGTGTACAAGACGATAAGTTTATAAAAAAAGCAATAGCTGTGAAAACATCTGTCGCCAAAGCTAAGATAAGTTTTGAAGACCATGCACATTGCCTATTCAATAGATCCAAAGTGACATGTGTGCAAATTCTTATACATTCTAAGCAACATAACGTCCACACTAAAAAACAGCAAAAAGGATGATAAGCGCCATATATCTGCTGCCGAACTCTACAGACATGCTGCCTTGGAGGCATAAACTTATCATGGATGAGGAGGATGGAGCATTGCTACAAATACTCCTAGAGGGGGTAGAAGAAGATGGAGAGCAACAACCAATGGAGGTAGGAGGTGCTGAAGCAGGGGAAGCCTCTGAAAAGGGGATAGTCCTGTATCAGAAGATACTTCAGCCTGCGGAGTTTAAGAGATTGACAGTTACTTCGAGGTTAGTCAATACTTTGACATCAATATATTGTAAGCTATAGACGTAAACTAATAAATTTTTCTTACTGTTTTAGAAAATGGACTTTGCTACATTAAACCACATCGCCAACAACAACTACCTACCAAAAAGAAAGTTATCAGAGTTGGAGAAGTAGCGAGAATGCATGGTGACTAAGCTCAAGATGTTAACAACCGCTTTGGTTGCAAGGTTGTTAGAACCATCAACGATGAATTTCAAGTTGTTGTTCCAGATCGTGTCTCAAAAGCCCTCGAAAAAAATGATGACTGATATAGCGAGATGCAAGAAAAAGTTCAGAAGTTAGCTTTGTTCATAGTTTATCATGGTGATAATAAATTTTAATTTGTTGATTTGTAATATAAGCTTGTGAAAGTAATTGTGCAGATGTCGATAAATAAAGAGAAAAAAGAAAGAGAAAGTTCTTGGAGGGAAAATGAATGGAAGATAGGTTTATTCCCACAGGAGGGGGCGTTGGTTAGGGCCCTCTCTACTTTTTTTTTTTTTTTTTTTTTTTTTTTTTTTTTTTTTTTTTTTTTTTTTTTTTTTTTTTTTTTTTTTTTTTTTTTTTTTTTTTTTTTTTTTTTTATTTTCAGTCACTTAATAAAAATTTGATCACCTGAATTCAAACCGAATTTAACCCACATTCTTTTTTTTATGTGCGATTAAATCACTCACATTTAGATGCTTTGAGGTTACTGTATGTCGAATACAGATTGATTTTATACGTTATTATTAGATCTTGAAAACTCGTATTGTAAAACTCTTTACCTGTATCCGTATGCAAATTTGTTGGTACTCGACCTCGACTAAGTATTGAATTCATGGCCACTGTGACGTCATCTCCTGTTTTACGTTTCACTGGAACAGCCCATGCATAATTTTAAAATATATTGATCACGGTTAGCATGTACCTATAACTATTATTTTCTCGAGCATAAGGTATCATTTCAACTAGATTAACTTGCCAAGTTTCATCCAATCCTCGTATATCATACTTTCGACGTGGATAGTTTTGGCAAGCTGGTTTGTGGAGCTCTTCTACTACAGTTTTCTTCTCACGATCTATCCTCGTTGGTGCCTGGTAAGCGAATGCGATAAGAGATCACAAATACAACCTGTGTCTTGCTCAGGTGACATTTTCTGCTTTAATTATCTTCGAGAGTGATGTGGGAGATCTGAGCCAATGCCTGTTTCCCAGTAAATATTTCCTGCTCCAATTTGACTATTTTTTGTATAAATAAGTCAATTAAATTATGTAACTTTACACGTAGCTTATCTTGCTCATCCATTATAACTTTATTCTCCTTCTGAAAAACTTCAAGGTTTATGGCATCATTTGTGTTAATTGCAGCTGCAACATTGCATAATCTCCTGTTATCCAGATCATACTGTCCATCAACAGTGATTTTGTATCCAATACCGGTAGGACCTCGGCTGCTGCTACCTTCCGTCTTATCCAGCTTACGTCCAAACACATCGATGCTTATTTTGATACAGACTTGAATCGGTATGTGCTTCAATATATATACCCTCCTTCCCGCAACTCTTTGATAATTGATATCATCTCATTATCATGATTGGGATTTTCCTCTGATCTTTCGGCTACGAGTAATCAAACTCGATCAACTAGCTCATTGGGATCCTCCCAATGCACATAGTCCACTTGCTGCTTTGCTCTAGCAATTTCGTAGTTAGGTAGGAATAATCCCCCCCCCCCCCCCCTATTAGCTAGCAATAAGATCAAACATTGGAGCTATAATTTTATTAAATTTATTACTGTTATGCGTTCAGTATGTAATATTTTTTGTAATCATCTTGAGTTATGCAAGTTGTGTCAGGATATTTTTTCGTAAATAGATCCATCAATTCAACTTTTATAGCATATTTTAACGCATTAACTCTAATTTTATTGTTGTTAAAATTTACTGATGAATTTCCAAACTTGTACATTCCATCTTCTTTTCGAAGCCCATACACTAAATCTAATAATATCTCCTGATTTTCGTCAACTATTGTTAAATATACGATGTTGGATGTGTTCCTATTTCCATCATCAGTTTAATTTTAAATGATAATATTCATTTCATCATCATCATCATTATCACTTTGACTGAAAGCAGACTCAAACATTGCGTCATTCTCGCTACATTTTGGTTTTTCTTTTAATTGATGGGTAGTTGCTTCGTGTATGGTTTATCAAAATGATTATGAGTTACAGAATAGTTTCTTTTATTTTTCACTATCTTCGTTTTAGTCATTATTTCTTTGAGAGAATCTGTAATTGGTTTAAAAGTCTCACTCAGTTCTTTTTCAACCTTGACTATTCCGAATTTTAACAATCTATACTTCTTTTTTACAGCTTTTCTTGCCTTTACCAGTTGATAAAGTACGTCTCTTTCTTGGTTGTACATGTTGACGCTTTAACGTTTCAGAGTAGACTGATTAGTTAGCGCTACATGCTTCTATATTTATAGCAAATTTGTCGGAACCTTTGCGATATCGACCGCTGTTCGTCAGTCTGTCTTTGTCAATAACAACAAATTCATATCTATCACCATTCCAACAGTTAAAGCATTGTAGTAGAGAGTTGTTTAAACTGACTATAGGACATATAAGAGTTTACATGATTAACATACACTTGTTTTAAATTGAGCTCATCTTGTCGAAATAAAGCCAATAGATTAACGTTATCTCTTCCGAGGTGTTTTAGTACTTGTGCGTATGACTGACAAAGATAGAAGCAGTCCACATTTTTATGTTATCCCATGCCGTAGAAAGCTCTTACATTATCCTATCTCTTTCATGCAATATCATCGAAAATAATAATAAAATTTTGCAGAGCATCGTCTGGAGATACTACTGCTTCATGTTCACTGAAAGGAAAGTACTGCACGCTACCTATAGGCTCCAATAGGTCTTTCACAAACTTATATTTTAGTTGGTTGAGTGACTTTGAATATAGATGGATGTTTTTAAATCTTAATCCATTAGGATGTATAATTAGCGCTATTAATCTGTTCGTCTTACCACAATTAGACGGACCGCGGAAAACAGCACGAATACTGTCAGGCAGTAATTCACCATGTCGGTTAGAGCGTTTTTTCTGTTTTACAATGTCATTAAAGTTTAGTACGTGCAATTTCACGAATTGCTCTTTGAACTTTATGTCCGCACTGTACGATACCTTAATTACGACTCACGTATGTATAACAATTACAGTGTTTTCATACTTGCATGTTTGCGCATGCGCGTTGTTCGGTGGCTTGCAACCTACTCATAGTCTATAAATACAATAAATATATTCTCTAGTGCTTAGTCATGAACGAACCACCAAAAAGTGATGATCATATATTGTAAAAGAGGACGTGGTCTTTTGAATAGATATTAAATAATTTACCTATAGAACTTCATTTACTAGGCTATCAGTACTGTGTTCCAGGCACTAAACTTACAAAACGACTCGCTAGAAGTGATCGTGGTATAAATCGATTGCACGCAGCGTGCAAGGAGCATGATATAGCTTATTCCCAGAATCGAGAAAACGTTAAGGCTAGAAACTTAACTGATAGAGTTTCAGCTAGGAGACCTTGGCTAAGAGTGAAAGCCGGAGATTCGAGTATTGGTGAGAAGTCGGCTGCTCTAGCGATAACAGGCGCTATGAAGCTCAAAAGTAAATTATGTATAGGTTTGAGATCTCAGAGAAAGAGTTTGAAGAGAAAAAATGAATCGTGCACTACCCTTAATACAGCTATCAAAGCTGCCTCGCGAAAAATGAATACTAAGAGTAAAAATGCACAAAAAGTAATTGGTTCTGTTTTGAAGGGTGCACGTAGTGTAGTAAAAAAAGTAGGTGGAGAAAAGTTTGTCAAAATACCGAGCATCTTACCCCTTCCTGCTAGAATTAGATATGTATTACCTCTGATACCCTTCTTTGCTGGCTTAAGCGCAACTGGAGCATTAGCAAATGGAGTAGCAGGCATAGTAAAAAGTATTTGTACAACTAAGACAGCTAAACAGCAACTGCAAGAGAGCAAGAGATATAATAAAACCATAGAGGATATTTCTCTCAGAGAAGGTCTCCATCTTAAGCCACATAAAACGGGATCGGGTTTATATTTAAAGCCCATGGCTGGAAAAGGTTTTAAAAAAAACCAATAAAATTAAAATAGTCGATGGAGCTTTAACTAAAGTTGATTTACTTGAATATGCTTAAAAATTAAAAATTCCTTATTTTTGTGGAGTATTTATGCGAAAATACTTACCTGCAAACGGGTCACGATATCGTGAAACCGGGATAGTAAATCTTAATGATAAAGATGGACCTGGGACTCATTGGGTGGCGTATAGAAAATGTGTTGATGATGTCACATACTTTGACAGCTTTGGTGATTTGCAGCCACCTTTCGATTTAATGCTGTATTTAGGAGTTCATAAGGTTAAGGATAACTATCACAAATATAAATATTTTAACTCTTACAATTGCGGTCATTTATGCTTACAATTCTTGTCGAGAAGGTTCCCAAAAAGTATATAAGGCAGTGTCATAGTCAGAAATCATTCATTCGCTTTTTAGCAGCCATGGAAGAAACATTGACGCTGAATCTTTCTGGTACTTCTGCCATATTAGAAGCGCAGTATTTTCCACCCGTAGAGTTATCACCGGAACACAACTACGTTCTTGGTTTAGTAGAACTCCTGACATTCAATTCAATCCCAAATATTGATAAAAATAATAATAAATTTTACGTGGGTGATCAAGTGGCTACATTCCCAATAGGTAGCTATGAAATTCAAGATATTAAGTCATTTTTGGTTGATATATTTGATGATATAAGTATTGATATAAAACCGAACAATAATACACATTGTAGCATAATTACCTGTAGCCATTATATTAATTTTAGACCAAGAGATTCTATAAAAAGACTCTTAGATTTTACTGAGCGAGTTCTAGAAGATAACTGCAACCATAACTTAGACTTACCTGTAGCCATCCTTAAAGTAAACGCATTTCGAGTTGAGTGCAGCATCACTACTGATGCCTACATAAATAGAAGTAAGGTTCATACGATTCACAAATTTTTACCAGCTGTACCATTAGGATACAAAATCATTAAAGTTCCTTTACAAAGAATATATTTACCAATAGTTGGACGCATTATTGACTAGATACAACTGCGAAAAGTCGATCAGGACGGTGGCTTAGTCAATTTTTGTGGTGAGGTTGTAACTGTAAGGTTGCACATAAAATCTATGCTGTAATGAGGATTGCTTACAATCACAAAAAGTACATAGGCAGCTTGACATGCAGACCAGCACTCAGTCGACAACGAGCTTCCGTAGTGTCAACACGTTGGAGCAGACAGCTTAATTCTCGTGGTGAGGTTAAAACGGTAAGGTTGTATATAAAAACCCCGCTTTACTGGGAATCGCCACAATAAGAAGAGGTATATAAGCAGCTGGACGTACAGCCCAGTGCTCAGTCGACAGCGAGCTTCAGAACGGTCAACACGTCGGAGCAGACAGCTAAAACGTCAAAAGCTAACGCATCAAAACATCCGATTTCTAAGAAATCTAGGACTAAAAATAAAAAGTTCTTGTGAAAAATAGCTTGTATATTCTTATTTCGTTGCATGAAACAAAGAAGAGATTCTAAGTAATGAGTCTCTGGTTACCTTTGACAAATCCATCACGCACTATGAAATTCATGCTCATCAGCCGTACGCAACTGCAACATATGTTTATAGTTATGAAATACGAATTTCAATTCAGCATCAAGACTTATGTTTGCTACCATCTCGCCGCTCCTTACACATTAATGAAAAATAAGTTAAAGCAGATGGTAATACAGCAGCGAAAAATACTTTTTTTTTGAAACAACGCCATCTGTCACCTGTTCGAAAAAATAAGATATGAGATAAACACTATAGAGATTGACAAGTGTAAAAATGTGAGTCTAACAACTATCATCAAAAATTATTTATCTCTTAGCCCTAATCAAAGCGTAATGAGTGATAATGCAGGTTGGATTGGTACTTTAACTGCACTTAATATAGTTGATGATGGCTACTTTTATGTCTTGATTCCTTTGAACATGATTCTAGGTTTTGCTGAAGACTATTGCAAGATCGTTTTTATTGTGAAACATGAACTTATACTTACGAGATTAAGAATTGATCTGAATGCAGTTACACAAACAATAATAGTAAATGGAGAGGGCGCTGATGCAGTACGAAGCTGGGAAGACTTTAAGATAGAAATATCTAAGCTTGAATGGCTCATGCCTTATGTGGTGATGTCAGACTCTAATAGAATTCTTCTGCTAAATTATTCACAGAAAGATACGTTCATACCTATGAGTTTCCGAACTTGGGAACTCTATGAATATCCACTCTTAACCACAACATCAAAACACATATGGACTGTAAGAATATCTAATCAGTTTGAAAAACCACGCCATGTTATTTTAGCTTTCCCGACAAATCGAAAAAATCATAAAAATATCAGCGCTAGTAAACTGGATCATTGCAACATAAGAAACGTTAACCTTCATTTGAATTCACAATATTATACTTACGGTGACCTCAACGTTGATGTACCGAAAAATCAGTCTGCCTTGTTATATGATATGTATGCCAATTTTCAGAATTCATATTATGGTAAAGTTCGTACACCTTTGTTAAATACAGGAAATTTTATACGTGATATACTATTAATCGTGATTGATTGCTCCAAGCAAAATAAGTAATTGAAAAATCCTCAAGTAGATGTGCGTCTAGAGTTGGAATCTTATGACAATTTTCCAGCCAACACATCAGCCTATTGCTTTATTCTACACGATCGCGTTGTTCAGTACAGTCTGATAAGTGGTGACGTCAAGAAACTCATGTAAAGTGGTGATGTCTAGAAACTCATATGGAGGGGGCGGTGGGGGTGGTGGTAGTATAGCTATAAAGGATGATGTATAGCGTTGCTAACATTATTCGTCTTCCAGCAGTCCTGGAGAAAGGTGGTCAACAGAGCAGAGAGGAATAAGAGAATGAACGACGTTAAGTAGAGAGGGAAAAATTTGAGAAGAGACATGCTGAGGAGTGGGCAGAAAAAAAGTCCAAGGAAAAAGATCGTAAAAATTGTAAAATCTTATAAAAATTGACATGTTGCATGGACCAACTAATAGCAAATATACCAGCGAAGTGAAGTACAAAAAGCTTTCAACCAAAGATCATGATAAAAAATCTTGGCTGAAAAATTTAACAGAAACGTTTTCGACCAATAAGTGATCACTACCTGTACGTGAAGGTTATGAAAAACTAATGTTAACAGATTTCATAGTCGATATGCAGGGCGTAATACAGCCCGTCAATGATTAAGTTCTCAAGGAACTTACTATACTGCCGCTCCAGTCTAATCGTAAACCTTTAGTGTTTCTCTTCGAGGAACAGTTTCCATGGCAACGACTCTCAGACAAGTACTAGAGAGAAAACATTTGGCTGAAATGCAGTGTTTATGGTATCCTACAGGGATCAGGAAATTCTTCATACAACACGATTGGCGCGATTCTTCGAGAACCCCTGCAAGATGCCAGAAAAGTGTATGTGTTTGGCTCTTTGTGAAAAAAATGGTTGGAAATGTTTCATTTTAAAGTTTTTGATGTAACGGATTTCGGCTATTCTCCAACTGACAAAATAAAACTGGCAATTGTTTGCTCGCAACATAATGGAGCATACATTACCAACTGTGCTCATCATAATGTGAGACTATAGAGAAAGTTTTTACTTGAATTACTCAAGTCTATGGAATGGGTGTAGAATAATGATTAGAATAATGACTACTAATAGAGCAGACATTTTTGCCTTTAAACATGTTTTTCTTTATTCAATTGTAGATCTAACAATTTTAGTTAAAAAACTTTTTGATACTTATTTCTAATTTAAGCATCATTTTCCTGTGCTATAAATCTAGCCACGGGGTGTAAGAGTAGTAGTGGTGCGGCCAGGGGTAGTAGGTGTGCGGTCGTGAGGCCAAGGTTTTTGAGGCTACCGCCAGGCCGAAAACCCCTTTATGAATTCGAACTCAGTAAGGGTTCCAACTCCGGTGAGTTGGAACCTTTACTAAGCTAACTTTCTTACTGAGTTTAAATCCTTATAGTTTACTAACTATTGGAAATAGAGACATGTTACTGATTTTTACTTAGGAAAGCTCACCCCTAAAATGAAAATGATCAGATTTTGATAAAACCAGGTTATGTATAGCTTGAGAGCCACACCTTATTAGCGTAAATCTCAGTGGGAGGCAAACAGAAAATGAGGTGTTAAGTCATTTTTCAACGAGGCAGCGCGCTTTAAGGTACCTTTTCCCCCCGATCTATTATATATGTATGGTTCCGACTAGAATAGGTGACGTAGATACTGGGCATACAGAGTACTGTATCACGTATCTATGGCATACTGTCTGTACTAAAAAGTTGCTGAATAGTGCAAATACACTATTTAAGCATATTCAAACTTTACACAAAATTGTTCTTTTTTATTGATAGGGAGTGTAGGGAAAATCTTACAAAGAAGTTTCCACTCAGAAGGACCAGAGGTAGTGTCTTAGTCACCTGGGTGCACACCGACTAAAAGTAACCTCTCCTTCAGTAGCAGGGGCGAATGCAGAAGTCTATCTTGGGAGGGGGGGGGGGGGCTGTAATAATCCAAAGTATAAATATTGACTAAAAAAAAAAAAAAAAAAAAAATTTTTTTTTTCTCTAAATTTTTTTCACAAAAATTTT
>JAPYYV010022268.1:0-18591 GCA_030522625.1 Copidosoma aretas
CCGGCTGCACTGCCCCCTTTTCCGCTTTCAGGGGCGCGCTTGCGGGCGTTTGTAATACAACTCGGCCGTGCTCGACTGCACCTCGCCGGGAGGATGAGGTGAGGGGGCCACCCCCCCCCCCCCCCAATGCCCCCTCCGCGCCCCCCCCGCTAACCAGATTCGCGGCGCGTGATGTACCGTTTTAATTTTCATACGCGCGTAGCCGCTTTGCTGTGGGTGCCTGCAGCTAGTACCGTGGAGCGTCTTCTGCTCTCGCTCTCTCTCTGTCTCTTCAGTCCCAGTTCGGATTGATTTACCGCGTCGACGCGCGCCTGCGACGGGACGTTTGTGCGCTTACGCGAGAGTTGCGCCCTGTAGCTGTTCGGTGGACGGGGGGTCCGGAGAGCGCGTGCACGGCTGTACGGAAGCGGCAAGTGCGACGGGAAGTCTTTTCTTCTCTCGGCCATTATCTTTAAATGTGGAACGGTGAAATGGGAGCCGGAAATAAGATTCAATCAGGGATCACGAGCGTTCTTTTTTTTAGTACTCATTGTCTTGCGCCTTTGAGTGGGTTGTCGTGGTACAGTTAACATCAAAAATTAGTTTTTGTTTTACATCCTTTCAATATAAGTATTCTCATACGAAACACGTAAATAAGTATTAAGTTTGATGTATCTAAACACGTAAATAATGACGGAAAAATTATTACAATTGTGACAACTTATAGATAACATGGACTTTTGTTTGGACTTGTACCACTGTACAGATATACAAATAACATTATGCAGTAACTTTCAATCGATGATACTTTGAAATGGTAAATCTGGGCTTTCTGAAATTTGAAATGATTATTTTAATTAGGGTTAACTTTGTTATATGCATTGTTTGTGAAATTCTTAAGAAAATTAACCGAGTTGAAAGTAAAAATGTGTCTTTGGGGACCAGTTGGCAACGACCTGTCCATAAGAGCCCGTGTATAACCGTGAATCTTTGCGATTTAATTTCTGAAAAACTATGAAGCTAGGCCCTCTGAAATTTGGACATGTTATGTGTAGTGATGAAATAAGTGTGATACAATTTTTAGAAGGATTTCTGAAGAAAACGAAATATCACGATAACCCCCTAACTGCAGTTGGGCTTAAAAGTTTTCTGATGGTTCAATGGAGAGCATGTGGTTGTAAACTTGCGTTTGAAGCACGTTGCGATCCTACGTTCTGCGCCTCTAAGTGTTGGTTTATGCAAAGCCTCGTGTAAAGCGGTTTAGTCAAAGTTAAAGTGAAATTATGTGCGTACAGTTGTTTTTGTTTTGGAAAAAATGCGTTGGACCCAAGTCGGAGCTAGAGTTAGTACAATTGATGAATAACGTAGATTGGCGGGTGTGCAATTTTGTTATTACGTTTCGCACAGGCTTCGAGTTTGAGCCGTAAGGCCTGAGGTAAGATTCTATTATTATTAGATTAAAATAAAATAAAATGTATGGGAAGACGTCCTTCTTGATCAAGTCCCGTAGTGAAACAATATCGCATTTCACATTAAACGTAAAAAACATAGTGTTTGCTCATGAACTTGATCCTGTAAGCGCTAGAGTGCCGTCCTGGCATTCTCTGCAATCCTAGCATTGTAGTAAAACATAAAATGAAGGTGTAATATTCCCGCTGTCCTAATCTGTGCAGAGTAAGAAAGCGCACGTGCAAGAACGTCAGCGTACACGTGAGCAGCTAGAGGTTTAAGGGGACGAGAACAAGGGTCTGAGGAGGTGGAAAAGGAGGAGGGATGGGAAAGACCGTGTTACACGACGCAACACACGCTAGGTTTTCATTCTCTCTCCCGTGCACTTCGCAGCTACCCTTTCCTACCCCGTCCCCACCACCCCTTTACTCTACCACCGCCGTCGGCACGGGATTGCTGAGGAGCCTCTTGGCTTATTGTTTTACGAAACCGCAACGACTCATTTTCCACCCTCTGTTACGTACTCCGCTCCGTTACTCTCTCTCTCTCTCTCTCTCTCTCTCTCTCTCTCTCTCTCTCTCTCTCCCTCGTAGTCTCAACTCCACAGCTCTCTCGCTCTTTGTTGTTCTCACTGGCGTCAAGACTTAGTCCTTTTATGCTACTGCAGCAGTTGCTCCTCCTTTTATTTCCTTCCCCTGTTTTCTTGGTTCTATGGTAATGGCGGGTTTCCTGCTGCCCAACTGCGCGCATGTTCGTGCTTTAGAGACTATTACCGCAGGCTTGAATACTATCTTTTCTCCGGTCGTGCGTGTTTGTTTGTATGTGTTATTTTTAACTTGAATATTGAAAAGATTCGCGTAACTTAGACAGGGGAGTGAAAAGCATATGCCTCGAGACTAAAATTCTATTTTTGTGAAAATTATTGCTCGTCGGAGTCCAAAAGTTGATTGAAAAAAAAATAAAAGCCCTTTTACAATTTAATCGTGGTGCACACTTTGTATTAGTGGACATCCCTGCCCTTCTGTACAACTGTCTTTAACTGCTCGTATTTACAACTATGTTCCGTTTAGTGTCGTAATTTCATTCCTATCGACTGAACCATACCATCATTCAGTACAAGCTTACAACTTTTTCTCGGTGTAAAACTCTTTACTCACACAGAATACGATCTCGATCGTCAATTAAATAATCTTAGAATCGCAATTAACTATTCACTCGCGCAAATAAAAAAATTATGAGAGACAGCAGAGCCTTATCGGAACGTCAATTTTAATTATTTTTCCACCAAGATAATATTATTGCTCTCACCCCCGCCGCGATTGCATCAATGACAAATCCGTCTTACAGATCCAACCTGACGGATCCTCTAGCAAGCGATGCACACTGCGGTCCTACATGCTCACACCAGAGGGCCGGAGAAGGCGATCAAATTGTTTTTCGTTTCAGCTTCCAGGTCGCGTTCGCGCCCTGCAACGCGAGAGCGGGAGAGCAAACAGAGCAACAGCCGTGGCGGCGAAAGGAGGAAAGGTGTGAGAGCTGCCGCGCAATTTTCCAGCGCCTGCTTTTTTCCCCTCTTCTTTTACTCCGTCTTTTTACACGCCATCATAGGCCGGCCACGTGTACACTCGGCAAACTGCGGGAAACTGAACGCAGAGAAAGCGAGAGCCCGCGCGCGCGCAACAACTTTTTCGACGAGAATTAATTCTTTCGGTCAATCATCAACGTGTCGCGAGAATCGTGTTTCGCGCCGGCTCATACCCATAGCGGTGACCGAGTCGCTCTATGCGACGCTCGAACATCAAAACTTGCGCACCGCTACGTTTAGTTATACTTATACGCAAGACCGCGCTCGCTTGGAAACTAGAGCGAGTCCGGGATTGTACGACTTTTCGCCCCTCGGATTTTAATGATTCCTCGTTCTGCAAGATTTCCGTAACGCGTTACGAGTGCCGGCGGCGCGAAATTTTGCTTTCCCTTTAAAACGAGAAGCGTCGCAAAGGGGATGATTATTATTTGTTCGGTAGCAAAAAACGTCGGTAAATGCTTTGGGTTCACCCATGAATTATTGAAAGGAGAAAAGGGAGGGACGGCGCTGACACGTGATATAAAAAGAAAGCCTCGGATTTCGTGAAAACGTATAGGAGGAGGAGAATATAGAGCGAGCAGCGGGAAAGGATAACTCGGTTTGCGGGGCCAAGAAATAGTCGAGGAAGTTAAAATAGAAACGCCGCATCATGCTGGCGTTACACCCTTCAGGCTCTCTCTGATCCAGAAAAATAACTCAAGTCGTTTCTTCGAGCTCGACCGTTTTAAATCATACACTCGGAAATAAAAATTATGTGATACAATTCCTTTTTTTCTTGCGATCGGCTACGGTGGTGTATTCTATTACTGCCGTAGTGAAACTATACGGTACATACTCTGCACTTAAAACGGATATTTGTTATTAAATTTACCCCCATGCTATTCCAGACACATTTCAGACTGACGTGCAGTCATAACTTTTTATTCACGTTTGCAAGCAAAACCAAACGGGCGGAAAAATACAAACCAGCCGTGCTCCGTCAAACTGAAAATCGTTTGATTTCCGACGCTCGTTCATATGGCTCAATTAAAACCTATTTCGGGACGATTCGCGTCACGGACCGCTGAAACAAAAACGCCAGCTATCGACTCTTGACCATTTTTTTCTTTCTATCTTTCCCACGAACTAGTTCAGCCGACCGCGCATCGTGTCAAACCGCAGCCAAGCGGAACAGAAAAAATCTCCGCCACTCGCCCGTTCGCGTGGACACGTGAGCTTTCGTCATATACCTGCCCCAGATCCGATCGAGAGGAGTCCCCTCGCTTCACAGCTCCACTTCCCGGTAATCGGTGAATAAAAGTTATTGTCTCGGCATGTATCAGGGCGCAGCTCATTGTTTTGCCTTCCCCCCCATCCTATTCTTCGTGGTTCCCTTCGTAGGAAAGGACAGGGTGAGCATGCGAGACTTTATATACATGTACATGTATACGTGTGGTCGCCGCACGCAATCACGAGCCACGAGCTTCGTGCGGTGCAAACGATTCCTCCGCTTTCAACTGTATAATATTCCCTCCCTGCCTTGACTACACTAATCCGAGCTCTGACCGACGCGCATGGATTCATCGGTTCGAGCCATATACGTATATCGAGGGAGAGCGGCACGATGAGTGGTGGTGAGGCGGCGGGATTGCATCGGGTTTTTTCATTCTGGATTTATCTGTGGAATGCTGCTGTGCCTTACGGATCCGTGGAAGCCGAGGTTCACTTTTTGCGGACTGCATTTTCGAACAAGATTAATAATCGAGATGAATTATACTTGGAGTTTGGCCAGTTTTGTAGAGATGTATTATATTATTTAATAATATGCTCGTCGATTCCATCATATCATCTCCGTAAGTATATTTTATGAAATTCAATAAAGTTAGCTCAGGGAGTTTCATTTTTAAGGGAAATCGTCTGGCCTTGTTTGAGACAAAATTTGCAGAATTTATCGGTCGTTAAAGATTTCTTATTGCTCCTACTTAATTGGAATGGCTATTCTGATATCAAGCTTCGTGGTGCTACAAGATTAAAGGCAAGGTAGAAGAATAATTTAAATTATTGTTAAAATGGGTAGAAACAAAACGAATATTCAACATCGAAGAAGTGAAGAATCACCATATTCTAAAAGATGTAAATAAACGAAAATTTTAATAACAAACAAAATATTTCACTTGTATATGTATTATTCATAATTAAACTTTAAGAGTTGATAAGAAAAAGCTTGCCAATATTTTTTCGGCGAAAAAACGAAGAAGTATTATTTATGAAAGGAAACTTACGCGATCCTGAACAGATTGACAGATGTAATCGAAAGATATTCTTTTGACGACCGGTTTTACCGAATGCATTTACAGACAAAACTAATTATCTTCAAGGTAGTACCACGCATCTCATCTACCCCGGTCTACCCCAATTAGAGTAAAAGCGAGTGCAAAATCATCTTCGTCTGCGGTCTCTCCTTCGACTCTGGAGTCGGGGATAAGCCACCTTAAGTGAGATAATGAACAGCTCCACGGCTCCTCTGACAAATCCGATCGAATGACGTTCGAACATCCTGCCAATCCGAAATCCTCGGGGCGCCGTTTCCGAAACCGCTCTGCGAAAGGATAATCCCGCGAACACACACACACACACGCATCCGATAAAGATTTGCGAGTGCGCCGAAAGCCCCCCCCCCCCCCCCCCCCCCGCCCCCCCCCGCCTCCCCGACGCCACCCGCGGACCGCAAGCTCGAATATTGAATATCGCGAGGGAGCTTGGAAAGCTCATCTCTCAAGTCTCGCTACGCGCGTGTACACGCAGGAAGTGGGGCAACAGCCAGACAGACAACCCCCACAGGTATGTAGGCCTGATTGGAACTTGGAGAAACGGAGATAGGTAAAGTGAAGACTCGACAGAGAGAGAGAGAGATGCATCGACATATGTATTCCCGTCGAGCAAAGTCGGCTGCAGACGCGTATGGCACGGCGTCTCCCATTTGAGTGGTAACGAGTCGAGGAAGCGGGGGGGGGGGGGGCGGCGAGGGGTCCCGGAGGGTCTTAATTAGCTCTCGGGGATTGCGCTCTGATGAGAGCGATGAGGCGGGGGGGGGGGGGGGGGGGGGGGGGGTGGGCGAAAAACCGGCCGGGAAAGAGCGGGTCGAGCTAACTCGCGACCGCCGCCGCAGTCGCCGTGTCTTTCCTTTCCCTCTCTTCTCGTCACCGGCCGCGTTTCCCGCAATCGCCACTACTCGTGTCTGCGTCCTTCGCCAACAGCGCAAAAAGGGCGTTAGAAAAAGGTGCTGCCAAAGAGCCGAGTCCAGGGGGACAGAGATAGCTGTTACGCGACGAACTTTTCGTTAGAGGGACTCCTGATTGCCCGGCCCAGCCTCTCTTAAGCGGCAGTTTCTTCGGGCTTCCCATTGTGATAGTTCAATCGAATATAGTTGTACATCAAGTGACGCCCATGTTCTTACTTTTTTATTTTTCATTGCCCTGTCTTTTTTTAGTTCGACACTGCAGCCCCTCCGAGCCCGGTGATTTCTGCGAAATTAAACTTCCGCTCCATCTTAATTCGATCTTTCTTCAGGGCGACGAATTGAAATCCACCTCAGCAAAGTGGCCCGGGCAGGGAGCGCGAACGGAGCAGAGAAGACATTACTCTTGCAGTCCGTTATTCTTTTTTTTTCTCTCGTCCGGCGCGTGTAATCGCGAGCCGATGGTAGATGTATACGGCGAGCCCTTTCCTGTACTGCTCTTTTTGTAAAATGAGGAGGACGAAAGGGAAGGAAAGAAACTCACTGCTGTTTCTTACAGCTTTACGGATGGCTGCTGAGAAACCCGAGAGACATAATTTCGTGCTCTGGTCGTTATCATTCGGTGGTGACGGCACGTACGTGCCCATGCAAATCGTATTTCTAAATTGCGTCAAAGGAGTTGTGATACCTGTAACTGTTTGTAGGAAGATTCATTTAGAAAATTTCGAGTGGATTTCTAGATGAAATGGTGGTTGGATTTTTTCTCAAACATCCCAGTTCGATAGGGTCCGAGGATTCCGACCGTCGCAGTATAAAGATTAGTTACGGTGACGTTAACAAGAGATACAAGGTTTTTGATGATTCTCTTACAAATCGATTTTCATCGAGAACACATGTGTAACTTGAGAAACTTTACTTTGGCAGAACAAAGCTTACCCAAGTCTTTTCAAGTTGAATTAATTGCACGAGCTGCTTCAGAAATTCTGGAGGCTGCCGAGAAGCCGTGTATCTCACTTCGAAATTCTCCAGAGCGCATCAAATGGTACTGAAGAACACATCGCAGGCTAATGCATCTCTTCCACTCGAAATGCGCGCTAACAATAAAAAGTACCGCCGGATTCGTTTGTATCCATAACTGGTGCAACTTTGAGTGCTGGAGCCGAGTTTTTTTAGTCGAGCAAGAGCACTCTAACATGTAATGCGAGCTCCTTCAAGTACATGGAAATGTCCTGCAAGTTGCTCCGACATCCCTCCGGCTTCTCGAGCTATTATCCGAGCTACTCAACGTACTTGAGCTTTCCTAATTGCCAGCATCGCTCAATGTGAGCATTTTGATTCATTCTACATCTCTTCTTTTCCGTACTTATCTTGGTTTGAATTCGAAACTATCGAAATCTCCTTTTATTTTCATTCGTACGGAAATTGCAGATCTTGAAAAGGTTTCGCGAAATACTGTTGTCAGTAAATGAATAAAAAGCTCATAGTCATCCTAAATACATGCTAGAAACCGTCCTTACGTAATTGTTGTAAACTCACGAAATTGAGGCCAACCTTACATCAGTACTCTGTCTCTGCTTATTCTTGCGCAATGCACTGTTACCAAACGATCTTTCCCCTTACCCTCGAACTGCAGGGCCACTTCAGTTCAAAATAAAAAACACTTTGATCGCCCACTGCACTCTTTGCTCCGCGTACGTATACATATACACATACACCCGCGTATGAAAATAATCCATCTTGTCTCTCGATGTCGCCAAATTGCCCGTTGCATAATGGATAGCCGATAGCGAAAGGAGTAGGAAAAACAGTCGGAGGGAACGGAAGCAGGAAGACCGAGCGTCGTTCTAAACGCAATTATCGGGTGCTAGAACTTTAATCGCTGTATCATCGTCATTCGCCGGGCCGCTTCTCGGCGCAACAAGTATTTTCGATCCGAATCGCGCGTCGGGTCGCGCCTACGGCATCTTCGCGCTCTCGGAAGAGAGATACTTTCTCGAGAAAAAAAAAAAAAGCGGACTAGTTCGTCTCTCGTTGCTTGCTCCGCTTCGGCGGGTTTCTCTGCAGGATCTTCGAGTAAATGGTCGATGTATAAAAAATGTTCTTGCTTCGTTCGCGTTACTTGGTAAGAGAACATTAGGTATGTCGAGGAAAAGTTTTCCTTGCTACTTTTCCTTACACTATGGGGCTGTATGAGTGGAGGCAGAGTGATATGCATTCCGTCGATCGCCAAGAGAACAATACATTTTTTTCAAAAGAACATACGCTTACTCATATTATGGGAGTAATCTTCTAAATGTACGTTATTTAATTAGTTTATTTTACTGTTACGCCTCAATGAGCATATCTTACAGGGACTTCCATCGTCACAAATATTACAATTATTTTTGCATACTGTAAATTATACATTTACATAAACAGATTAGAAAAACTAAAAAAAAAACTCCGATGCTAGTTTATCATGGTTTGAAAATGTGCGAAGGAGAGTAGTACCTTGGTACGCGTACACCAATAGTCACCATTCCCTCCTGCCAAGACATTTAGTTGTTCCCGAGCTTTTTTACTTTCCAATGAACCTTTCATGAAATATTTCTCCAGAGTTCTAAACTTTGGCTGGAAATGTTTTTTGCAGCGCCGAGAGATGAAAAGGGAAAATTACAACTTCTTAATGAATCCGTAATACGGCAGTGGAGACCCGTTTAACTGTAGGTTACGAAAGCAACATAAATGGGCAATCGACATTATTTTCATGATTAACTTTTTCAAAAATAAAATTTTATCGTATTACAGTAATAATAATAAAAATTATATTAATAATACGAAACTGATACATGATTTTTTCTTTCTCTTTTCAGGTGAGTAACGACTGACTTCAATATAGCCTCCTCCAATATAGACGGGCTCGCACACTCGCACGTGAGTCTTTCCAATTTCCTAAAAGGAGCAGCGCTGCCCCTTCGATTTCTTTTCAATCTCTCTCCCCCTGTATCCCTCCTAGCGTACGGAGCTACGTATAAGCACCTACGCGAAGTCTGCACCCCAGACACACACTGCACTAACATTGCTTCTTTTTCCACCTCTAGTTCCAACAATACACACAGGCCCCGCTCTGCAGAACTGCCCCGATGAATAATAAATCTCGCGTGTTCCGAGAATCGGTCAACAGCGTCCCTTCGAATACTAATAGGTGTAGGTCTGCGTCTACGTATTATGCCTACTTACCTGCATGGAGAGAAAATTTGGTCTGAGGGTTTGTGTCTGCAGGGCTTGATACAGTGCCGAGCTTCAAAAGCTCAAGCATTTAGACTCTCTCATGACAATCTAGAGGCTTACAGCCGTACAACAGATATAGGTAGACACTAAGCTAGAAAGTCAGAGTGAGGGAAGGGGAAGTGCACGTATACTTAAGGTATGTACATTCTCACGGGACGCGGAAAGCAGCTTCAATAGCTTCCAGCATCCATGACTTAACCATAGTGCACAACACTCAATTTTGAAAATACTATTTCACACACCAAGATATCCCGTTTTTAACTCATACATATATTATGTAGCCAATTTACTGACATTACTACATATACATTATTATATAATTACATTATTTACGTTACGTACATGTTATAAAAAACGATTTTATTTAAGTTTTAAGTGTAAGATAAGTCTACTCATGAAACATAGTCTCCCTTTTTCTAACTCTGTTGTTGATCGCTCACCGCTCGGTATAATACGTGTTCACTGGATGGATGAATAGATCACACTGTATACAAAACATCAGGTGAGCTGCGCAGCTCATTGCGCAGTATAGTGTGCGCAGCGACTCACTCAGTTGACTAAGCTCACCCGATGGTATGTTTACAGTGTGATCTAGTAATTTGTCGAGTAAACACGTATCATACTGAGCAGGGAGCGATCAACAACAGAGTAAGAAATGAAAGAAGATTATGTTTCGTGAGTAGGCTTATCTTTCACTTGAAACTTAAATACAGTAGTTTTTAACAGCGGGTACGTGTACAGTGTAATAAATTAATAGGTCATATAATAATAATAATAATAATAATAATATTGTCCCATTATTCAGTTATTATATCATATAATGTACACAAAATAGTTGAACTTCGTCCACAAAGTTTGTGTATAAGATATAAGTACAATGGCTATACAACACAAGATTTGTGTACCTTTAACACAAAATTCGTCTAAAATATAATTTACACAAAATGTGCATAGTCTGTTCAATTTCAAACAGAATTTTTCTGTTTATAATTCAACAATGTCTTGCTTCGCTTTTCTCGGGCTTCGAGTCGATAACGAGCCTCGAGATTGTCATGAAAGAGTCCAAAAGCTTGGGCTCGTAAACCTTGGCACTGCATCGAGCTGTATGATTCCAATCATTGGGCTGAAGGAACCTGCCTTATTGTATCAAACTGTAAAAGCCCAATGAATATGCGAGCTCTTACAGTCCAAAATTTCTCTCCGTGTACTGTACCCCAGCTCGCCCCGCAAAATCAATTGCATCGGGCGATACACTCACGAACGAGCACACCTACGACCCGATAATTCGATTCCATCGTGTATATATGCATACCTATGCACGAACGTGCAACTATACAGTCCAGCGCGTGTATGCATCATGTGTGTCCAGCCAGACCCTCCCTCAGTCCACTCTGAGCTCACTTGGCCCATTATTTACCCTCCTTTTCGAGAAATCACTCCCTAGAAGCCGACCGGCCGGCCCAGGTCACCCGCGCGTATTCACCTGCAACGTACCTACCTCAGTGCTTTCCGGGAAAGTGATCGGGAGCAGCGCAGTATAGCAGGCCGTCGCGGCGGCGGCGGGTCTGCAAGGGGCGTATACAGTCAACGATTTACAGCCCCGCGCCCGCACATTTATCGCCCCGAGTCGAGCGGGTGGCTGCTGCCCGCGCACCTCAGCTTATACACCCGTCGGCAGCCGCATTCACGCGAAGATCATAAAACCCGGGCACATCGCGGCCGCGTCCCACAGTAGCTCATCTCGGCAACTTTCCGAATCGTTCGCTCTGCTATCGTCCGATCGAAACTTGCTTGGCGAGGCGTGTATCGCGCTGCTACCATACCGACCCTCTAAGCCCCGGGAAGTGCACGAGCAAAAGCTCGTCCCGCGCTGAATTACAGCTGGATTTCTCCGGGAGCGGTTTGCGCAGAGCTGGTGCCTGTATAGATCGTTCGCTCGTTTTCTCTGTCTCGGGGGGGGGGGTCGGCTCGCCGCGATGCCGCCGCTGGTACGGCTTCTGGAGAGAGTTAAATAAGTTTCGCGGGATGAATGGCACCGGGCGAAACTTGCGTAATCGAAGTCTGCCAGCCGGGAACTTGTGTATATTATAAGCTGAGGCGTTTGGCTAAGGGCTTGGGTCCGCCCTTCCCACGTCTCTCTCTTTGCTCTGCTGAGTGATGAATTCTTCGCTTGACGAGATGTGCTGTTTTTACCGTTCGACTTGCGCCTTTGCAACTATTTTCATCTCCCCCCCCCCCCCCCCCCCCCCCCCGCCACGAACTTACTCGTTCGTCCCGCGAGTATTGAATTTTATCGTGTTTAAGCTTGAACGACGTCACCGTCAATTATTTGCCTTATGCGACTTCGTAGCAGTAGAGTTTTGTTACTGGCCGAACAAAGTGTCTTCTTCGAAAAGTTTCATTGCCCGCGCTATTTCTGTTTATTGAAGAATAATTATGTTTTTGTAATAACTCGCCGACTTTCAAAAACTGCGTGGATGCGTGCGAAAATTTGAAATAATACCTACTTCGAAGATCTTTTTAGAACTCATTAGTTTTTATTTCGAGGAATCGAAGATATTGCTGAAGTCATTATTCATTATTATTGTTTTTTTATCATCTCGACCGCATAATTTTTTATTTCCAAATATTATTTAATGCGTTTTTAAGAATTTACATGCGATCCGGTAGAGCTTCGGCCATAGAGCTTTGATTCTGGTTGAAAACAAATCTCTAAAAGATCTCAAGAAAATCTTCTGTAGATGTACTTTTGACTCCACATGTAAATATATAAATACACGTCGCAGAAATACCATTTTTTAAGACATATGATTTTTAAATTAAAAAAAAACTCATTCTCTATAACTTGGGTATCGACATTAATCCTTGCAGTGAAATGAACGTCAAAACGAGATTTTCATTAATGAAGAAGAAAAAATGGCCTAATTATATCAAAGACTAATTACATTGCGCTTAACGAGCCGTGAATCAAAGGATCCCTCGGGCGCCCGGTAACCTCACCGATCCCGCAGAGGAGAATTACTTATAGCGTGGTAAGCTACACCTCAAACGCGAAGCCGAGCCGCCAAGAGGCAAGAACTTCCGGTCGCACTTGGTACCTTGTCCCATTGTCTCATAGCCCAGCACTGCCTAGATCTGCCCTCCACTCCCCCCCTTTTTCACCAATAGTACCAACACAAAGCGAGGAGCAAAGCAGCGAGCGGGCAGCGACACTCCTCGTCGTTGCAGTACGTGTATCAAACTTGGCAGCTGGGCTAAACTTCTCGATGCACCCTCGGGAATCGAAAGTGCCGTCCGTGGGGCGACGCATCACGCCCTGCCCAGCGGAACGCCAATAGCTGTACCCATCCATCTTATTGCTGGCCAGGTCGTAATTACTAGGGCTTCACAAGAGTCAAGAGTAATCTTGATATTGTATCGTATTGTCTTGAATTTCAAGACAATATTCAATACAAGATGTAAGTTAAATTTTCAAGACAATATCAATATAACATTCTCAAGAATATTGTCTTGACAATAATTCTTGATTTTTTATACGTAGATAATCAAAAAAATAATTTACTAGTCAACTCAATTTTTATTACTACATGATAATTTAACGGAGATTAAATAATTATAAATTATGATTACAATATGTCACTTACAAACACATACAGTCATAACGTAGTTCAAATATGACCGCAAATATAATCTTTTAGAGAACATTTTGACCATGAATTTACGCACACCAAAGCTTTCATAGTTTTACTTTTTAACGACGATCTTATATTTAAGATAATAAGAGCAATTTGAGAAAACAAGCATTCCGGGAACTGACGAAGCAAGTATACTCAAAATATCACGAGCCATTTTTGATACATTAGTGTTGCGGATCAATCGAAGATGTATTTTGTGTGAAATCAGTGTGAATTTTGTATATTGAATGTATAGTGAAGTAAGAGAAAAGTTTCGAGTGAAAATAGCAAGCGTTGCTATGTTGGGGCACGTTTTGTTGATTTTGGTTGCTAAAGAAGCAGTTCGCGAAAAACCTTTCAAGTATGAAGTCGTTTTGTCATGGTTGTTGAATGCAAATATATTGTTGTTCTTGTATACGTGAGCTTTAAGCTGTTTTCATTTCTCGGCGCAAGACTGGTCAGCTACAATTAGGGTAAATCTTTTGATGATCTTTCCACCAATATAAAATATCAACATTGGAATTTGCTCTTGGAGATTGATAATAATTATTCAACTCATCTCTCCAAGAGTAAATGCTATACAAATTCTAGTTTTATAATAAACGAATTCTAGGAAGTCTGAAGCAATATTAGTTAACTTTTTTTTTTCATACCGAAGACGTATAAGTTAATAACTTTCGCTTCAAAATATAAAGTAGAAAAATCAACACATTTTATTGAAGTTTATACGTAGACACCATCGTTTTGATAAAAATGTTTGTCAAAATTCATAGACAATACCGAGACAATACAAGACAATACAAGATTCTTGTGACTCAAGAACAAGACAATAATCATTTCCTCAATATTTTTCAAGAGCAATACAATATTCTCAAAAATATTGGTTTGTCTTGCTCTTGTGAAGCCCTAGTAATTACTGCGCGAGCATTTCCCATCGCACGGAAAGAGATACACATCAGTTTTTAACGTGCCGAGCAGAGCATGATTCTGTAGTGCACCAATAAGGGAAAAAGTAACACCTGTCAAGTTTACCCAATGCTAGTGTTAGAATTTCAGCTGCTTACCTGCCCGTGGTATGGGAAAAAACCACACCACGGCTTTGAATTTTCAGTACTAGCACTACTGCACACAGTGACTGTAATCTGTACAGACGATGCTTGCCATAGCATGGAAATTATCTATGCTGCTTGTTATTAAATAATATGCCGGAATATCATTTTACCGCACCAACTGATTGTAGCACTACTTAAAGTCTTGTGTACCTCTTTCCGTGCGGTTGCACTCAAGACGCTGCTGCTGCTTTCTCCAGCCCCGAATCGTGTGCGCTTCGGTACACAGAGAGCTAATGGAGAGTGGGGGAGCAGACCCCTCTGCAAGTCCGCGGCATCGATAGACTTGGGGCCAACTTTTCCGGGAGCTCGATACGGCACGATGAGCCGCTGCTGGGTGTCTCAAGAATGCCGATTAATTTGACCCTACCGTCCTCCACCCTTTGCCTTGGCGCTGTTTCGCGAAATTCGCGAGTCCTCGTAGTCCTGGCTCCGCGAGCCTCAAAGGAAAACGTCAAAGGCCGAAAACTCGAGCGACATAACCGGGAGCTGCTCCGTCGCCGGGCCAATTAGATGCTCGGAAGGACCTCATCAACCACTGTAGGGCTGGATCTCGAAACTCGTGCTCGATCGGAGAAGTTTGGCCCGACGGGAAGTCGAAATATTTCCATTCCGGGCGTCAGACGACCCGTGCGATTGAAGTTCGGATGGACGCGGCAGAGCGGCGTGACGCGGATTTCGGAGCGAGGCGAGGGCGGCTTTTTTCCCCTTTCCCTCTACAACTGACTATAGCTGGAGATCCAATAATAAAACAGCCGCGAGGAATCGAATCGAATATCAATAGTGCGTCAATCACTCACTCGGGGCGGTCTCGGTTTTGCGACGCGTACGTGCGTTCGGGGGGAGGTCGGAGCGAGGTACGGCAGAACGACGCGTGGACTGATTTAATCTTCAGCGACGGCTGCGGTGCACCTCCTCATCTCGCCTGTGCGACCAGAACAATAATATTGAAAGCCTGCCTTCGAGCGAAGTGTCGAGAGAAAGCTGCGGTTTGTGTGGAGTATCGACTCCATCCCTTCTCCTCCTGCGTTTCTCTCTTATCGCAGTCCGTGATTTCAAATGGAATTACCAGAGTCGAGGGTGCACTGTGCACGGCCACGACGTGACTTCCTCGGGCCCCCTCGCCACTATCTTGAAGATTTAAGTACACAGACTTGCAACAGCTAATGCAGATTCGATCTTCGGATTTGTAAGATTCTGTTGTCTCGGACTTGTAACATTTTTTTATCGTGAATGAGGTAGTTTATTGAAGGTACATATATATAGTTCAACAAATGACCGAATAGTGCATTAGTTTTGTACTGCTCAATACTTGGCAATAGTTTAGGAAACGGATGTCTGACTAAACAGGGATATTACCACTTAATATTTTTGGGTTAATGTATAATTTGATAATACATGTTAATGATAAAAGGAAATCACCATTAATGCAAAAATGGCTCCATTAGCCAATTTAGAGAGCATACTTAGCACTTACATCACAAATATTCTTTCATTTAATATTAATGACGCAAAATGGACATTAAAAGTAGATTTTTCGGCTAATTTTTTTGCTTTATCAGTGCTGCGTGATTCAACTAACTAATTCCTTAATGTTTCAGCCGCAAGCTCGCAAAAACATTGCCGGTATACTTTAATTAATCATGTGTACGAATACATTCTCACAAAATTTAAAAAATTCACAATTCGTTTTCTTTCATAATCCTAATGATGCATCTATTTTTTTCGTACCAAAGCGCTGTTTTTGGAAAAAAGGATCTCGTGTTTTCGTTTCAAAAATATAAATATATTCCCATTCCTTCGACGTATCATAATACTTAGCACTCTACGAGTGATCACAAACCTCCATTCCAAATGCATTTTCAAGCTTTCAAATCTTCTGTACAATATTATCTCTCCCCTTGCCAGCCGTGCAGAAAGCGCCGAAAAGGGACATCCGTGCTTCGCTCTCGGATTAATTTCACCGAGTGATTCGCAATTCCAGCTCGCGAGCGAGACCTTCCGGTATTGATTGACGAGTAAAATTGCCGAGGAAAAATAATGGGGGAAGTTGAAGTGTCATTAGCCGGGCCGCGCAAAAGTGCCGACGCAAACGCAACGGCTGCCGCTTACCTTTCTAATTGAATTCATAGCCCCGCGCGATTTATCGTAATTATTTACCCGAGCCGTACCTAGCCGTGGAGCGGGAAAGAGGAGGCGAGGAGGAAATGAAAAAGGGGTCCTGCTCGCGAAGGGAAATCGTTAAATCGCTAAGCTCCTTACGCTGATACCGAGCTCTCGCAGTGGAGCATAGGCAGGGGGGGGGGGGGTGCGCGTGCCTCCTTATTTTCATGTGCCCGGGGCATTTTTTCGCTTCGCCTCGGCTCTCTCTTCGGATTTCGTAATTTCTTTTATGTAAATGCCAAGCGCTATAAGCCCCCCTTCCCCCCAAAACCGTGGGGCTGTACGACGGTATTAGTTATGATAATTTCGTCGCTGCGCTCCCGCTAATCGCGCTTGCTCGACACTATTATACGGGCGGGCACGAAATAATAAACGTGATTTATTGTTAATACTGCGCTGAAGCTAGCTCGCTTTCGTACCGTCGAGAATATAAGTACCTATATCAAAAGTATAATACACGAAGGGCTGATTTTTCATTAAATATTCTGACATTAGAACTTCACCGCAACCGCAACATCGATAAGCCGGTTGTTCTTTTTTTGATCCCCTTCGGTCGACCACAGCCATCACCATCGGTATGTATCGCTTGCAGGTGTATTTGCGAGCAGTAAACGACGGCCCAGAGCCAAAGGAAGTTGGGCAGTGAAAAATGAACTCAAAAGGGATGATTAATAAATTATCCGGCGTGGCACACCGGCCAAGAGCCCGAGAGGAGAAGGAGGCGCGCGTGGATGTGTGTACACACGTAGAACGTCGTGTCCCGACGAAAACTGATTTATTCGCCATCAGCACGGGCCGGCCGAACTGTGGGTATTATACGGCGGTTGGGAGGGGCGGGGTAGTCGAGTCATCGTGCAGCCCGCGCTGGCGTGTGGCAATCACGCGACACGCGAGCCTACAATCTGAGAAACGGATTTGCGAGGGCCCGCCTTTGTGTACGTACGCCTGCCCATCTCTTTTCTGCCTACCTTGTACCTGTGATACACCCGACGAAGCGCCCTTTATCCCTCTGTCCTTTTTATTATTCCCTCGTTTTGTTCGTTCGGTCGTCTGCGATGACAATTAAACTTCGTTCCCTTCGTTTCTGGTCGCGTCTTGAATAACAGAGTCACGCGGGCTTACGACGAGCGTGACGGCTCGGTGTATTGTGTTACACGTGCATTTATATAGCTAGTCGGGGGAGTTCGAATTAATATTTCTTTCTCTGATGAATCGCTGATTTTCACGAGAGTATTATGTATAGGTAGCGCCGGAGAGGAGGTACGAAGAGAGGGAAAAGTGACTTATCTTATGGACGTTAGTTCGCCTGGCAAACTTTTGTAACAATGTAATTTTCATTACAGGGAGTGGGCATACCTAATTTAGTGGGAAGACGTCCACTGAATTTGGGGATTGTCTTGACGTACCAAACTCTGGCGGTAGGAAGAGTTGATTTCAAATTACATTTCTTTAATTACAGGCTCTTTGTTTGAGAATACTTCTCTGCAGAATTAGGTATTTCTTC
Organism: Copidosoma aretas; assembly: GCA_030522625.1. Lineage (NCBI taxonomy): Eukaryota > Metazoa > Arthropoda > Insecta > Hymenoptera > Encyrtidae > Copidosoma > Copidosoma aretas. The sequence goes on from JAPYYV010022268.1 coordinate 17,951, forward strand.
GTAAATAAAATTAAGCAACCAAATTTATAGATAAAATACACGCGCTGTGCCTTAGGCATGGCTAATACATTCATGAGAGTAAAGAGTTTAATGGACCGTCTTATTATACATCAAATGATAAAAAGTTATATTATTTAGATAAGTGTACAAGTTTTCTTATATTTGACACTTTGTTTTGAGATAAAAAATATATTTAGAGTCATTTTTGTAACGAGGAATGTTTACTTAACTTTCTAGAGAAAAGTTTGAAGAATACGAAATAGTACATTACTCACACAGGGAGGAAAAATAATTATTTAAATTTTAATCGGAGCTCAGTAGCAGAAGAACTGCCAATTTTTCAGAAAAAACAATGAAAGAGTTTTGTATCTTTAAGATCTATTGAATAAACATAACTCAAATAAATTTAGACTAAGTTAACACGGAGACATTCATACGATTCAATATACTCCGATCACATTTACTTTAGGTTTCAAATTTTTGTCACATACCAAATGCTTTATTTAATGGGTGATAATACTTTTTGCTACGGTGACAATATGAAGTTTTCTACCTGTCGGGCACAAAGTGAGGGCCGAAAGTACTTTGAGTGTCTGCGTCACGGGCCGAAAGTAGAATTTTCGGCCCTCGGGCAGAAAGTA
>JAPYYV010022274.1:0-13179 GCA_030522625.1 Copidosoma aretas
ATTTAAATAAAATAAACAATTCACATTTACAAATATTAAGAAAGAATTTCAAAATGATATCTTATAATAAACTTATATCCATAATTGATTCTAAAGTGATCAAGAATAACAAACAAAGGCTATAACTATTACTGCAATAATAATGATTTCGTAAATATTGTATACTCATACATATGAATTAATATTAACCTTAAATATCAATTAGAGTCATTTACAGTATTAAATTATTAACTATTATTTGATAAAACAGTAAACTCATTTTATATATTGACTATATTTATTTGAATTTTTAGCAAATTTTCAGAAGATCGCTTTGGTTATCTATGTATGTACGCATAAATGTGAATTAAAAAATAATTTTTTTTATTTATCATTCAGACACGAGAATAAAAATATTGAAATATGGGGGTTGGCGCGCGGAGCGCGCAGGGGGCGAAGCCCCACTAGTGTATATATATATACCTCTATTATACATTTATTTGTGTGGGGCATTCCACATAACCCCGCCCCCACTGCCCCTCAGTCAAAATTAATGAAACTTAGTCTGTACTCTGTTAATCCAAATCCAAAATTATAAAAATTTTTTTATAATAGAATTACACTTTAACTTCTACACTGAGAAAAAAACGTTTAGTTTACGCGAGGAGCTCGGTAGATTCTACTTTGTTCCAAAGTAACAAGTAGCGCCGTTGCTGTAACTGAACGAACCAAGTAGATCTGACCGAACCTATAAAGTTGGAAATACTGCATTGGCTGCATAGTATATGTAAACGTACATCGTATACCGAAGTACCAAAGTTGATACTACCGGGGTCTATATGTACATATTTTTCGTCTATTTTTAAAATTACTTGAATAAACACAAATTCACTCAAAACATTATATTTCAAAAATGTTAAAATACATATTGAAATAGTCTATTTTTCTTATCTACTTTTCCACACCGCCCAAAAGGCAAACAAATTGACTTAATATATACAAATATATGAATAGTTATATTTATATATGATTGTTAATATGTAATAATATAATCATAAATTCCTACATTAATTTTATTCCAATTCATTTCTAAGTATTAAGTTCTTGGTGTGCTTAGCTTTTTTTTGTTGGAAGAGATAGATGTGAACTGTTTAGATCAAATAATTTACCAAGGTGGGATAAATATCATAGTAAAATAATTCGTGTTGCTAAATGTTATTACACAGGTATATGAAAAAGTACAAACGATAGATTCAAAAGAGAAAAAATATTAAAAATTTGATAATCATAATTGTAGAACAATTGACCACATTAAAAAGATTACAGGGAATCTCAAAGACCGGTCAAAAAATAAAAGAAAGGGTGTACAAAAGTTGAATTTGAGACTAAAAAAAAGTATAAAAGATATCAAAGATAAAAAAAAAAAATTGATGAAAAACTAAGTAAATTGACAGAAAGCATTAATTTAAATGAGTTTTCTAGAGTGATTGGAAATTTAAACCGAAAAAAAAATGGATGTGAATAGATCAAGTTGCATAAGAGAATCGTTGTATGACTTTGTTGGAGGATAAAAATGAGGCATGGTATACGAAAAAAGAAGTAGAGGAATCAACAGCAAATTTCGACACGGATACATAGATCATTGAATTTTCGAAAGCCCTGGGGAGAAAAAAAAGAAAAGGCGCAGAAGAGAAAGGAATTGTGGTGGATTGTTTCGAAAATCTTTACATGATTTAAATGATTGAAATAACAAACATGCTTAATGTTTTATGGACAGAAAAACAAATTATTAAAAAGTGAAAAATAACGAGAATCTATCCGAATCTTTAGGCAAGAAGAAGTAAGAGGATGTTAAAAACTACACAGGAGTTGAGTTATTAAATGAAGGATACAAGATATTAGCAATTATAATTGCCAAAGAGTGAAAAAATAGCTGGCTTTAGAGCAAAAAAAAGAATAAGGGACCATATCGTTGCACTGAATAGTTTTATTGAAAATAAACTAAAGCAAGAAAAGCAATAAATTATATGCTGTCTCTGTTGACGTCAAAACAGCATTTGATACAATCAATAGAGAAATTTTCTGGATGAAATCAGACAGAATATAGATTAGGGCTAGGTATAGAATTTTAATAATATTAAAAATAATTTATAAAAGCACAATAAATGAGATAATAAAGAGAATATATACGATATATGAATTTCGAATAATACAAGAAATGTTAAAGTAGGAAAAATAAAAATGCAATGTTTTAAATTTTGTTATGACATTGTGTCACGCACGGTGCATTCTGAACACAAAAAGCAGATGCTGAAAGTCTTAGATATATATCGTACAAAAAATAAGTTGCAAGCTTAAAAAAAACCTCCATTTTAAGGAATGGAGGAATGATAGGAAAAAAATATGTTTGAGTATTGAGGAGAGGTATTTTGAGTTTTAAAACGAGTATAAGGACTAAGAAGTATGGTTCTTAGAAAAAAGTTCTTCTTGTGGCACGGAAAAAAAACAACTGGTAGGTTATAAAGGGCTGTCAACGCAGTTTAGGGCTTAAGAATAAGAGAGAAAGTAAACAGTTTGAATCAAAGATTATTTCTTATGGTTTTAATGATACAATAAGGTTGCTTATACGATGCAAAGACTTATTAATAAAAAAAAAAGGAAAAATAGAAAAAAATGGAAACTGATTTACAAAAATAATGTTGGGTTAAAAAGCAAGCACACCAGGATATACATGTAAAACAGAGGCAAAAGTGTCGTCATAAAGTAGATGTATAGAAAAAGTCAGATAATTACTTTTTGCACTGTTCAAAAATAGATAGACGCAGGTGGCCACACGTATGCTTGATGAGAACATTAATGAGCATAATTAATAAAAATCTTACAAAATCGGGCAAAGTAGTTGAAGTAGGATATGGAAACTAAGGGGATGGGGAACTAAAGGACTTATGAACAGAGCAACCGAGAAAAATTAGCTCGAAAAAAGCAAACAGAATTTAACAAGGGGTTGAAAGACTTTTATAAATCAGAAAAATGAAAATAACAGGATGGTGATTGACAAACATGGTTAAGAATTAAAAGACAATCTCAAGAGATCAATATTAGGAAAAGGGAACGTAGCAGTGGATTTTTGAGCGAAATTATACAGTCCGAGATATAAGAATGTAGAAAGGATGAAAGAAAAAGGGTTTTAAATGATAAAATGTAAGCTCTGCAATAAAAATGAAAGGAAATATTTGTACTTAAAGAGACAGGAAAAAAAAGAAAAGAAAATGTAAGATAAGTTAGAAATATAGAATTAAAAGATAATAGTCAGTTTTTCAGAAGAGAGCCATAACTATGATGCAAGGAAATACGTAGATGATGTATCAAAATGTATGAGACATTTTTAATGTATAAGTAAATTAGGGAGCACAGTGCAAAGCTTGAACGCGAAATGACGTGTTGTGCCTTTTACATTTAAGTATTAAGTCAATTCGAAAAGTAAATCTCACATGTTCCTATGTTAATATATATGAAAATGATTGATGCTAAACTCTGTTGTATTAATTTTGTATGAAATACTATTGTGAATACCATTAGTGTCATTTTAAGGGTAATGAGTTTTAATTAGTTATGACACAGAAAAGAGGAATGTTATAGAATGTTCAAATTTGTACACGAAATGAGCAAATAGATTTTTTTTTTCGCTAATATCAAGTAAAAATTTCAACTTGTTATCGTTTTATGAACTCGTATACATGATTGATTATAAAATTTTCAGAAATGACCGAAAAAAAGTGCTTGATTGTTTGGGTAACAATAATTATTCCACGGTTATTATATACATATACATATGTATCAAACATTACCTTGAATACCGTTTACAGTCATTCATTAGTATTAATTTAGTAAAAATAATTTGCGTAATCTGTGGACTAATTTCTTGCATTGACTATATTTGTTCTATTCCTAGCAAATTTTCATGTGTCCATTTTAGTTATCTACGTGTGTACGCTTGTATGTAATAAAGAATAAATTTATGTATCAGCTATTTAGACTTAATAAAAATATATAAATATGGGGGTGGGCCCGCGCTGCGCTCAGGGGGCCAAGCCCTACTATTATATATATTTTTAAGGGCCGCGTGATGGCTCAGTAGGTAGAGTGTCTGCCTGCTGATCTTGATGGCCGGGTTCGATTCCCACTCTGAGCAAAGATTTTTTCAAAAAATGAAAAAGTTTTTTCCCAGGGTGTAAATCGTTCTTGTACCTAACCCACTGTTCCCTACCTACCGATAAAAACCGATTAATAAAACCGTGCTATGTACCGTATGGCGTAATACAACAATGGTTGCAATGGTTGTCAAAACGCCATGTCTGAGCCCCTTAGGGGGCGATGATAAATATAAAAAAAAATATATATTTTTAGGTCGTCCCTTATTTCACGACTTTATTCTTTCACTCGTGCTACCTGAAAAATTGTGAAAACTAATTTTTTTACGAATTAAGAAAAAAGAATCATATCAAAAAAAAATTATTAAGTGATCCCGCCACGCTGTTAAAGTCTCCCCATGTTAAATAAATGGGAAAATTACGATTTTTCCTACCTCAGGCACTTTTGCAACCCTGGCACACCCTCGGTAGGAAAAACAGCGTTTGCTACTCATGCAACCGACCAGGGGGGTCCCAACGGTCCCTCGGGCGTTGCTTTGCAAGCGCCCTTGGGCCCAGGGACCGCCCTGGAGAGATGCACATTTGTGACGAAAACTACTATTTCTTACCATAGGCGCAAAGTCTTGCACCTTGTGGGCGCTCTTGGCGTCCTCGGGCTACACTTTAAGCCTTAGGGCGCAAAGTGATTAGCGGGCCCAATGTATGCCTACGGGCGCAAAGTTCGACTTTGCACCCTCGGAAACAAAAACGTCGCTCGCACCTCTGGCACAAACATACAAAAACCCTGCCCTTCAGGCGTGATTTTTTTACTTTGCGCCAATTTCGTAACAAATGTGCATCTCTCCAGAGCGGTTCTTGGGCCCGAGGGCGCTTTCGAAGCAACGCCCGAGGGATCGTTGGGACGCCCCTGGTCGGATGCACATAAGTGGCGAACGCTGTTTTTTCTACCGAGGGTGTACTAGGGTTGCAAAAGTGCCCGAGGTAGGAAATGTACTATTTTGTTGGTTTTTTCTTATTTTTCACTTTCTGTCCACCCAAATTATTAATATGCCAAATTTTTTATGGTACGTTGCTTCTACAGTATCTCTTTATGAGTTTAAATTTCAACGAGGACCTTTTATCACCCTATATTTCACCGGCTTGGCTCTGAAAGTGTCTTATTTATTAAAATATGGCGAATTTTGGCTTTTTTAGAACTTTTGGCTTACAGGTCACGTACCTTCATAAATTGCCGAAATTATTGTCATGTCTAATTCTTCTAGTATCCCCCTATGATACTAAACTATAGAAAGAACTTTTTGCAGCCCTATATTTTAGTGAAGTGACCCTGAACTTAATTAAATGTTAAAAAAATACGTTTTTCGGCTTTTTTGGATTCTTTACTGTTAGAACAACTAAATTAATAGGGTGCTGAATTTACTGTTCATAAAAAAAAATTTTCTGCTCTATCATAACAAAAATAAAGTTTACGGGAAGTTTTATTATATTTTCGTAGAAAAAATAAGTTTAATAATTTAAAATGTGATTTTTGGATATAAATTTTTAGATACTATCTTACGATTCGAAGCTTTATTTTATTTATAAACTTAAATAGATACAATATTTACAACGATTACTTTAGATTGTATAATTTAAATAAGAATAATTCAAAATTAAAAAGAATATTTTAAGAGCTTTTGAATTTTTTTGTCACCCTGGATTTATGACAATCATAAAACTTTTTTTGTATTCAGTAACAACTTGTAACAAACATTTTTCTTGTTCATTATCATGTGTCGAAATATTAACGTACTCTTGGGTTGACTTCATTGCTCTTTCAGCCAGATCGTTAACAAAGAGTAACTTTTTTAAACAAGGAACGCCTGCAATATAGTTTTCATTTACCGACCATTTACTAACGTCTGATGAAAGAAAATTTTGTTGTTGATCCCAACCTTTTAAACATAGTTGATGATTTTTATTTATAAAATGATCCATTTCTGTATCTTTCAAGTTATATAAGTCTTTAATATTATTTATATGATACTTTTTGGGCACTTCTAATTTATTTTTATTTTGCTCATCATCAGTATCGTTATCATCACTATCGTTTAGATTAGTGATAGCTTTTAATATTTTCTCTTTTGTATCATTCGGAATAAGATGGTAAAAAAAAACTAAAGCTGACGTTCCGAGGGCGAGGTATTACAAATGGTTTTTAATTATTTTACAGAGTATTACAGCAAGATTTAAATCAACATCTCTGTAGTTGTACAAATCTTTAACAAGTATCAAGTCATTCAAAGAAGCGTAAATTGGAAGTGGCGCTTTGTACCAATGCTTTATACATATACAAAAACTATGAACAATGATATAGCGAAAAATTCTTCTGTAGGAGATAATGTTAATTGTTCTCGAAAAATGAAGATTTTGAATGAACATATTGTTTTTGACATAAAACGTGCATTGTGATTAGCACCGGGTTTATAAAATTTATATTCTGTTTGTTCTCCACAAAATATTTGACATAATAATTTGTCTTTATCAATAGTCAGCCACGAGTTATGGAACCGTTTGAATAGTGAGACATTTGGTCCACAAGTAACCGGCAAATAGTGCTTGAAGCAAGCACCTACATTGATTTCAAGAATGTGGTGTCTGCAAAGCAAGTATAGCAAATCTTTATCCAAAAATTGTTCCAATAAGATTGCAGCACCATTTTTTACCACTAGGTTTAAAGCCATAGTATCGCAACATAGAGCTTTCACTTTATCTGTTAGCCCCCAATCACACAAAGTCTTGTAAATTGCTTCTGCTTGAGTACAACCTTTTCCATCATCGAGTGCTGGAACGTCCAAGATTTTCATACCTCCATTGTAACTAATAACCATCGGAAGTCTGTCTTTTTTGATACTAGTTAGGAAATCCTGTATAATTTTTCTACCCAGTGGGTAACAGCCGACGCAAATTCAATTCCTCCAAATATTTTTTTTAATTTTAAAGCGATGTCTTGTCGAGTTTCACATCTTTGGTCATTAAAATAAGTTCTATTTAGTACGATTTCAGAAAGATCGTGACCCAAAGCTTCTGCAATAACACCTACAGGGTGCACGGATTCCCTATAAGAAATCATACAACTATCGAGAGCAGCAACAACTTTAGGAGTTAAAACATTCATGGTCTCTAGAATATTTTGTTTCCCGTAACGACTTGATACTTAATATTCTGATACTTGAGAGTCACTTGTTATTTGAGAGCTCTCAAAACTTAATACTTCTTCACTAGAAATTTTCTTTGTGTATAGTACTAAAAAATATACGTAAAATAAATAATCAATCCTTTGATATTATTGTTTCACGTACTAGTCATAATAAAATGAAACAATAAATATCATAATTTTAACATTCGTTACCTAAAGAATTAGTCGTGAAAGTTTGATAAGGACTTAATTCAAATAGACTTGAGGAAACAGGTAATTCTTGTAGTTTTTTTTGTAACCTATACTCGTATTTATATCTACGGACGGTCCTTCTAAAAATAATTATTTTACTTCAAACTTTTTATCTTACATTGTTGACCTCTTTGAGTTTTTAACTTCAACAAGAAAAATTATCAATAAAAATTGGACAATAAAATGTTATCGAAAATCTCCACGCAAATAATACATATCAAGATTTTGACAATTATGTTACGTGTTTAGAAATTGAAGTTTAATTGAATGTGGGGTATTTTTTATGTATTTACTGCGTGAAATATAAATATATAGTCGAGTGTGAAATAATTTTAATGAATCGATGTTTTTTTTTTCTTAATCAAATTAATATGAGTGTTAAAAAACTAAACAAGAGATAATTTGCATCATTTATAAACATCAAAAATAAATCTTCAATATTTTGAAAAATTTCATGCATGCTTCACTAAGTGATTCACTGATCATCTACATATACACTTAGGGTTCACAAAAAAATCACTTGGTTCACTATTGAGTTTACTTGAACAAAAGACAATCCTGCCCTGAAAGGTGGAAAATTAACTATTAAGTGCGCCCTTAAAGGTTAAATTGACTACTACCTATGGTGTACATGAAGCTTAAACTAGCCGCTTCTCCCAGCCGCCTAACCGTCACAATACCGCAACGAATCTAAAGCGTTATAGAGGCGACTTAAACACTTCTAAATGACTAAATTGTTACTTTTGAAAACAAATAACGTGAAACATGCATACAAATTTATATTTTGGCTATAAATAATTAAAAAATTAGTAACAATATAAAATATCCGTTGAATTCACAACGGTTGTTGCTTTTGCAAAAAAAAGTAGTTTGAGAAAAAATTATTCACAAAAATAGATTATACTTTCTCTTAAACGAATACTTCAGATCATCTCAATGTTTTTAAAAGAGTACATGACTCTGTTTGGCAATAAATAAATATTTTGGTGAGCAGTGTAAGACAATTTCTCAAAATTTGGCGCGTTTTTTGCTTCCTCAAATCTCAGAACAATATTTATGCATCAAAACTAGTAATAACTTCTTATTTGATGGGCACTTTCAATTATCTACACGTTTTTAAGAGGGTACATATCTCCGTTTTGCAATAAATAAATAGTTAATTAAGAAATATAAGACGATATCTCGAAACTCTGCGCATTTTTGGCTTTCTTAAGTGTCAGAACAATATTTATGCATTCAAACCAGTAATAAATAATTATTTATTAGGCCCCTCAAATCCAAAAAAAGTTTTCAAGAGGGTACATATCTCCGTTTTGCAATAAATAAATAATGTTAGAAATATGAGACAATTTTATTAATTTTTGCATGTTTTTAGATTTTTAGATAAGCAGAACAATACTTATGCATCGAAACTAGTAATATCTCATTATTAATTAGGCCCCTAAATTATCAGAAAGTTTATAAGTAGGTTATATCTTTGTTTTGCCATAAATAAATAGTTTAGTAAGAAATATGAGACGATATCTCGAAACTCGGCGCATTTTTGGCCATCTTAAGTGTCAGAACAATATTTATGCATTCAAACTAGTAATAACTCATTATTTATTAGGCCTATTAAATTATCAAAAAGTTTTCAAGAGGGTACATATCTTCGTTTTGCAATAAATAAATAGTTTCGTAAGAAAAATAAGACAATTTCTTAAATTTCGGCGTGTTTTTGGATTTTTAGATAAGCAGAACAATATTTATGCATCGAAACTAGTAATAACTTTTTATTTGATAGGCACTTTTAATTATCTAAAAGTTTTTAAGATGGTACATATCTCCGTTTTGCAATAAATATATAGGTAAGTAAGAAATGTAAAATACTTTCTCAACATTTGACTCTATTTATGCTTTCCATTAAGTCAGATTAATATTAATGCAAATAAAAGGTAATTACTTAATTATAAACAAGTGTACAATATCATTTTAAAGTTTGTGAGGTGGTTTATCCATTAAACTTCTAATAAACAATTAGTTAACTAAGATATGGACGTCAATTGAACAATACTAGGCATATTGTCTTGTGTTTTATGACTAAGTTTAATATTTTTGCTTGACATAAATAAGTTTCTCTTCATTAGGTACGAGATAAATTCTGAAAGTTTTTGGAGATGTACATATATCTGTTATGCAAAAAATAATCAATTTATTACGGGCTATATTATTTTTTGAACAATTTTATGGTTTTCAGTCTCAGATTCTTGACAAGCACTGACATAGATCATACTCTGGATTATAACATGCTAAGGCAAGTCAAACCTTATCATATTTATGTCCTGTTGTATTCATTTCAGTAACTTGGTGATGAACGAAATAATCATGATTTATATTATTATTTTATTCATCAAGTTAATTCAATTGTCTCTATAATTATACTTTATCCTGTACAAACTATAATTTTAAAAATATCTTTTTTTTTGTGCTTAAGCGACTCTACTTTTAAATTTTTTGGTTGCTCATTCAATTTATCTTTTGATACATCGAATTCGATATATCGATTATCGATCGAAAGTCGCTCAACATCATCCCTATCGTTTTTTACACGAAGCTTAATGTTGTCGTGTGACACGCTGCAGCACGTGCGGAATACACAAGATTTCTCATAAAGTAACACTGCTTGCAGAAGGACTAGTTTCAGACAAGTTTGAGAATGACGGTTTCAGAGATCTGTTATTTTTACTGTTATTACTGTACAAAATTTTGAATCATTGCAATAATTGTGAATTGTGCATCCAGATTTCTTCATTATTTGATCAAATTTATTTCATCTGCTGTGAATCTCCATGGCTTCTTCGGTTGATAACTGTAAAAAAGGCAACAAACATTTTCTGGATTAATTTTTTATCTGCAAGAGATAAGATTTTTGGAGGATTCACTATGTAAGTATGTCTTGTTTGTCTTTTAAGAGAGTTTATAGCTTCAGTGAAAATTTTACACATCTCGCTACATACATATGTGGTGTTTGAAAAGGCTTCACGAAAAATCGGCAAAAAAGCTGGCAGAAATGGCAGCGTGCACGTTGCTGTATGGGCATATATTATAGTATCCGGATCGAATTATAGATTTACCGAGTTGGAAATGGATACCGCACGAATAGGCATTGTAAACTTTTTAACAAATGCTAAGACCAGTAAAATGTTTGAAAGAAAACAAACTAAGTCACGAGCAGAAGTATGTAAAGATACCAAAAAAAAATTAATGTTTCGTGCCGAAACATTTATTCTGAATTAATAGTAATAATCCAATACTTTGTTTTGGAAATATATTTGATTTTTGCGCATCTATAAACATTATAGCTGCCGACGAAACTTCACGTCCGGTGACCAGAATACGAAGAACGTAAAATAAATATGAGTGTTTTTATAACAAGTACTATTTAATATTAATTAAGTAATTTATATTTGATAGGATTATATGAAAAATACGAGTATTCGATCTCTGAGCGATAAGTACAGAAAAAATTGTAATATTACTAATAATATTGTATAACTCTTAAAACTATGGCTAGATTTATGTATAAATAGATACGTATATTCACAAGGTTATAATATTTAAAATGAATTTCTTCGTAGTTGCAATATGATTGCGTGTCCTTACAACAAAGTCTAAATGACTAAAAAAAAAAAAAAAAAAAAAAAAAAAAAACCAAAAAAAAAAATATACAAAAAAATAAAAATTTCTAATAAAATGATCTAGACAAGGAATCACAAAATAAGTTTTTTAGTCCTGAGTAGTTTAGTCGATACTTTCAAATTTATTACCCACAGCTCACTCAATCTGTATATTATACGTTCAAGTATTATGAAAACTACTACTTAAAAATATATATTAATGTTTGTAATAAGTAAAAAGTTGTAACTATTTGTTTTTCAAAGCACACATGAAGTACATATATTTCAAGAAGCCTGAAACTTATAACGTGATTGAGTAGTTATTAAGTAATCAGTCAGCAACCTTGCATAAGATGTAAAACAAAAAAGAAAAATACGAACAATGTCACGCCGTTATTCACTGATAGTATCATTATTCTTTGAAAGATACACTAAAAAATCTGGAACTCATTCTCTGTAATCGTCGTGACAATACATTCAGTAATATCTCAGTGCTTTTATAATTCAGTTGTTCCTTATCAGGGCAAGAAAAATCGAAAAACTATATTATAATTTTTTCAAAGGAAAATTGTTTTGCAATAAAGAACTCAGGGTATAAATAATACCATTATTTGTGTGAAAATACACTGCAAAAAAAATTCATAAAATATTTACTCGAATACTATCAAAAAAATTAATTTGGTGATAATAGTATAGTTTCTTTAGAGAAGAAAATATGTATGTGAAGAAACAAAGTATTTTTGAAACGGAAAAGTCAGATCTGAAAAGCAAATTTAAAATAAATACTACCTTAATATATACTTATGTTATTCAAACAATTTATTTTTATCATAAATAAAAGCTTGTAAAAAGGTAGACGTCCAAGCATAATTTTAGAGTACGATCACTTTTTGAATAAATATAATACTTTTGTGACATACATGACGAAACATAAAAAAAATCAAATTTTGTTATTTGCTGAAAAAAGACAACAAATGTTTTGTTGGTTACATTGTTTAGTACAACACGTAGTATTGCTATAAAAGGTCCTATTTTTGTGAACAATAGCATGTGAACAGTAGTGTTAAATTGAAAAATCAAACGGTATCTATATGAAAATAAATGAATCAATGTTTGTCATGCTTAAATTGTGTACTGATTTACGGAAAAACTGGAGAACCTTCTATTTGTAAATAAATTATTGTATGACCCATATTTTGTTCATTATTTGTTGAAAAACAGATACATGTAACCTATTAAAACATTATTATTATTATTATTATTTTTTTTTTCTGTTAAAGACTAATAAAACAATATTCGTTCTCTATAAACATTATTTTAAGTCGAAAAGTCAGTCGAAAAAACAACTATTCTTGTACAGATGTCATGTACATCCTCCTAGACTTATTATTTATATTGAACTAAAAGTATTAATCATTTAAAAAACTTAGAGATTATAACCTATATGGTAATGTAATACTTACTGAGTTTTTACGTGGTAATGTAAAACCCACTAAGATTTTTTAGCGATCATCACTTTATACGCACACTGTGCATACTACAGCACAAGTATAATTTTGCTACTAGCGTTAAATTTATACTTGGCGCTTTGCAAAGATAGGTGAATGAAAGGAAGGAATCGAAGGAAAAAAAGGAGAGGAAACGAACTCGTTTCGTTCTCGACCACTAGCTGAACTCTTCAGTACGGCGCGCTAGTGGTCTTAGCCGTAGACGAACACGATTGAAACTTGCAGTGATACGCATATTATATTGTACGATGGCGAGATTGATACATCGTATCGAAATAAATGAGAGGTGGAGGGCAGGATGCCATCGCATAATACAATATGCGTATCAGTGCAAGTTTTAATCGTGTTCGTCTACGGCTAAGACCACTAGCGCGCCGAACTGAAGAGTTCAGCTAGTGGTCGAGCACGAAACGAGCTCATTTCCTCTCCTTTTTTTCCTTTGATTCCTTCCTTCC
>JAPYYV010022297.1:0-19589 GCA_030522625.1 Copidosoma aretas
CCCACACCGGCATGCGGCTCCCCCCCCCCCCCCCCTTCTCATTTCTACGGGTTAATTCTATGTATGCCTACTAGCCCGCACTCACCCCCACCCTTTTCTCCTAAACATATACATCCAAAGAGAGAGACAGAGATAGGGAGGGAGAACGAGCGGTAGTACGACCAGCGAAATTCCAACAGCGTGTCTAATGCAAGTACAATATTGATATACAACGCCCGCTAACAGGCCCCCCACCTCCGTCCTTCTAGCGCAGTCGTCACAGCTGAGCGGGACTGTAAGTGTCTCTCTGGTATTTTAGCCGGACTGCAACGAGCACGTATAGCTAATCTAATGCACGTAACACAGAACATACACATACGATATTCAGTGGGATCGCGCACGTGCGTTTTCATTGTTCTCCCTCTGTCTCTCTTCTCTTTTGCGATGTACTCTCTTGTGTTGCAAGGGTAATATGTATACGTGCAGGGCAAACTGGTTTCTTCCCTTCTCCCTCTACTTTTCTTCGTTCGCGCGTAGTTGGAAAAGATTCCGCGAAAAAGTGTTGCTTGTATTTTTATAAATTACATATCTGGCTACAGCCACACAAAAACAAATCGACTTTCGGGCTCAGAGGTCAGACCGTCTATGGTCCGTTTCTTGGGTCACGGAACCCGAATCCGAGGTCAGTTTAGCTCCAGCACGTCAGGATTTGTATACATAAACTAAAAATAAGACTTCTAAATCCACTAGGACCATTACAAAAAAATTACGACGTGGGGGTCTGACCATGTATTCTATATGTTTTTGTGGTCGCTGAATCTAAATCCAAGATCAGTTTAACTTCAGCACGTCAGGGTTTGGAGATAACCTCAAAAAATACTCCGAAATTCACTAAAAACCTTAACTTTGACAGTCCAAAACGATTTCTGACCTAAAATCTGGTCGGATCCGGTCAAATCTGGTTATTTATCTACATTTGACTAAATTTATAACCCTACAAGTCTTAAAATATCTCAATTTTTCTGTGTGCTTGTGTTACGGGGTCACAAGTTTGTAAGGTTAGAGATTTTTTAAGTCATAGGGATATGGATAACATTCATAAGTTAGATAAGATTTCAAGTTGGTAATCGTTTTGGACTACTAAGGTTAACGTTTAAGTGAATCTTGAAGTATTTTTTGAGGTTTTGTCAAAACCCTGACTTTCTGGGGTCTAAGCGACCTCGGATCCGGATTCAGCAAACTCAGAACACACAGCAAACATTGTCAGACCCCAGGTTGTACCTTTTTTAAAGTTATTTCCAAACCTTGACGTTCTGGAGTCAAATTGACCTTGGACTCGGATTCAGCGACGTTGTACATTTAAAATAAATTATTTGACAGCGTAGCCCTTTGACTTCAGTTTTTTACCCTTATTTTTTGAATGCACGGAAAGAAGAATGTTTATGAACCAAATTGGCAAAATTGTAGTTCAATGGTCGTAGAATTTTGTTTCCAAAATTAATAATCGACTCGATAAGTGTATCACCGTCTGAATGCTTGGTTTATACTCTTGATAATACTACTATCAAACATTTCTTTGATAATTATCTCATCCCTAGTGAAAAAGTGTATATTTAATTAAAAAAATTATTTTTAAATTCGTTGGACCAAAATAAAAATAAAATTAATGGTCTAAAACATGTTTCTCCAGAGTCAACAGTTTTCGAGTGAAAAATTGCAAAGTTTCAAGTATGAATTTAAAAATAAAAGTATTTTTTGACTTTGCAAATTTTGTACTTGAAAATTATGAGGTTTCGTGAAAAATATGTAGGAACATTTTCTCTTTATTTTTTTTTTACTCACAGAATACAGAAAATATTGTTTCCAACCAAAAAGTGGAGACTTACACATTTTCGTTGATTTTCATAGACACTCACAGTTTTTCCAGTTGTTCACGGTTTTTCACAGTTTTGTCACACAGATTTTCGCCACCAGGCACTTGTCCTAATAATAACTTTATTCGATCGGAGTATTATCGAATTGCTTGTTATTTTTCAAAAAAATATACGCCGGGCATTGCACTACTCAACCATTGTAAGATGTATGTATTATTTTTTTACAAAATTACTTGTAATATCCATTTCAAAAACTTTACATGGACATTCTCGAGATCAAACGAGACAAATTTCTTCCTGCAAGTTTTCTGACGGTAAACCATAAATTGCTTTTTTCAATAAGAATATACTCTTCCGAAGTGGCACCTTTCTCAGAACTCGTCCAAATTGGCACCTTTGTCCTCTCAAGCGACGATTCAAAACAACGTATTAAAAACCATCCATTTGAAAAATCGTAAAAAAATCCAGAATTTCCATCGACTCTAGCTTTACATGATTTTCATGGAATCATCGGTGTATGCCCGTGCAACACTTTCATACACAATCGACAGTGCCACTGCTATACAACTGCTACCGATGCACGCGGTCTCTTTTTCAATGACTCGTCGTTCGTCTATCCATGATCCATCCCGTCCGATCCGTACGTATATGTACCCTTACGAGACGTGAGATTCGTCGCGCGCTATTATTAGACTCTGCGCCATCACCCCCGACCCCACTCTCCTCAACAGCGCCCCCTTTTACCGATGACTAATTTGATTAGAGTCTGGATATTTGTCCCCGTGTCTCTTTGCCATGCTCGACGAGAACTCTGATGTGTATAATGAGATCCCCGAGATCCATGTGTCCGTGTGCACATACATGTATATATACATATACGCATCCATAACGTACAATACGCGAGTGCAGGGTATACAGACTGTTATGGGCTCGGGCTCTCTTCTCTCTAATCGAATTCCACTTACTCCCGCGTTCGTTGGTCTAATTTGAAAATGAATCGGAAATTTCGCGACTCTCTCTCGACTTTCTTTTTTATTTCTGACGCGGCGTAGTCGGCTCAGTTTTCTGTTTGAGAGGTGTGATAATTTGAATCTGCACTAAGCGCCCGATTTCTTACAACCAAAGAAAATTTCTTCACCCTCGTTCCGTTAAATATTTTCTTCAAATTAAAAAAATTTAAGTTGATTGGAATAAATATTGTTGATTGGAATAAATATTTCATTAAATTCAAATTTAATTTTTTAAATTTCTAATTTATCATTTAATAATAAGAAATATTTTTTTGATCAAATAAATTCAAATAAGTTTTGTTTTAATTGAAATAAAATATTTAACGGAACGAGGGTGAAGAAATTTTCTTTGATTGTAAGAAATCGGGCGCTCAGTGTGCATATTAGTATACTTACTCCCCGCGTGTGAAAGATTTTGCGCGTTTTGCATAATTTTTTCAGACCGACAAATTCCAATGATATTGTATGATTCTTCTATTTCCAGATGCACGATCGCGTTACTGTATATTTGTTGTGTGCAGCGATCTGAAACAGCGCCACCTGCAGGAGAACAAACAGGGGTGAGTGGTGCTGGATAACACGAGTACACAGCCTCTTATTGGCTGCGAACTGGAATGTTTTTTTTTTCAATTATAATCCATCTTTGACACCTACAATTAAGGTTTTTGGTCTTCATAGGTCGTACTAAACATACAACATTTTTTTTTAAACCTTTAATTTTTTTTTTCACAGTCTGAAAAAAAATTGTTTTTATGTTTAAAACAAATCATCAACACCGAAAACCCTTATTTTAGATGTCAAAGATGCATTAAAATTGCAAAAAATAATTATTCAAGTTTGCATCTCATAAGAGGCTATGTACTTACTCGTGTTATCCAGCATCGCGCCATCGCTGATCGCCATTCTTTCTCCTGCAGGTGGCGCCGTTTGAGATTGCTGCACATAGCGAATAGCGCGCCATTGTCAGCATTAGCGGTCTGCTCTCATCGATGGAAGAATTATTGCATTCATAGATTTAATATTGATGTTATGAGCAATGAATGAGTGTAATGTGTGAATGATTGCCCCGTAATCATCGGATGTATTATTATTCAGAAAGAAATTCTTAACCAAACGTTGAGGTTGATTGGTGAGATGTTATTGGGAGTTAGAGTTATACATACAGCCAGAAAATACTAACTCTCTACATGAATAATATCTTCCCTCCCACGCGGGGACTTAATATTAAAACTGGAGGTTTTACATAGATTGATCTATTTTTTAGTAAAGTCTCATAAACGTTTAGATTCTCTTAGCCGGGGAACTCTTTTGTTTACAAGAAAAAAAAAAAAAAAAAATAAATAAATAACGCCCCTGGTTTCGTAAAACCGAGCCCCGCCGGGATAAACGAGCCACCGGCGGACCCCGTGCAGCTACAGAACGCGCGCCCACCTTCCCAACTTTGCAAGCCCCTCCCTGCAGCGAAAGAACCGAGAAAGAATGTGAAAAATAAAAATCAAAGGCAAGTGCCACACGGAGTTTTCGACAAACGAAAGTAATGCGTAAAACGAACGAGAAACACAATGTACACGTGTATTCAAAAGGCATAACCTATACGTCGGAGGGAGGCGAAAGTTCAAGGGTCAAGGGACGTTACCCGCCGATGCGAATGGATGAGGGTCCGGGTAGATGTGCGCAGGGGAGGGGTCCGTCATGAATCTGCGATGTCGTCCTTTTTAATTTGCTGTAGTGGTGTACAATGGTGCGGAGGGTTGATTCTTATACACACGAATGTCTTCTATTGGTCTCTGGCCTCCTTTTTTTTTGGGGGGGGGGTTGGATATTATATCTGTGCATGGGTGCGGAGCGTCGGGAGATACTTTATTGTACTCACGATGGCCAAGTGTATGTTTAGTTGTTGGTTTTTCCGTGTACGCATAGCAGATGACTTATTGAACAACCTGACCTTCTATGTTGCAGAGAAGAATTTCTATTTTCGATATTGAGAATTGTTACGGACTGATTGAAACTAAATTCTTATGAGATTAAAATATTCTAGAGCTGCTTTTGAAAAGTGACGCTTCGGTTACAAACTCTTTTTGAGAACTCGAAACCAGAGACTGTGAAAGGGTTATGTTAATCGAAAGCCGTTTTGTCGTTACAAACGTTTCTCATCTTGTACTTACAGAAATCATATTCAGTCGTGAGTTAACTCAAAATGGAACGAGAGCACTCAACTCTTGGATTAAAAAAAAATGTTTAATAGTACAGCTTCATCGTCAACATAACCTGTTCTTCCCACGTCCGTTTAAGATATGCATATGATCCTTAAAATGATGCTGATTGGTATTATTATCGAGAAATCTACACAGCATATGCACTTTTTGGAAAAAATTATAGAATAACGCTAAACAGGTGTCACATTGTTATTGGCTGTCTGAAATTCATAACAAACAGTTGTGATAACTAATGTTGAGTTTTAGAATTTTAGGAAATGATTACCAACGCAAGCAAAAGATTGTATAAGTGTTGTAGTTGTTGGTTGGAGTATTTCTACATTGTATAAAGATACTCTAACCTATAACCAACAGTTATATTTCATAAAATATCTGCAGCAAGCAATACAGTTTCGACATCCAGAGTGTTATTTAGCCATGGGGACAAAATAAATTAATAATCTAACCACAAAATTGAAAGTGACTTGGTTACTTTACAGCCAAATAAAGTACGAAATAAAGAATTAGGATAAAACAGGTAGTCTCTAACAAATTTTTTTATTACCCCCAGACTAAAACTTAAGCTCATCGTCAGAGAACGCAGTAAAATATATTCTTTGAGAGATATACAGTCTATATTCCCTACAGCACCGTTTATTTTCCAATTCGTGTGTCAACATAGCCTGGTAAAGACTAACCTCAAACATCGATCGACAAATCCAGCGAGTGAGCATCAACAACAGAACGCTACATGACACTCGGGAAGCCCCAAACGTGCGCGCACATAAACAATCGTCATCGAAACTCCAAAGGATCATCCAAACCGACGCGTTTATTTGTCCAACAGACGCTGCACGCGCGGCGCTGAGGCTGAAGAACGAGACGCGCAGGTGTGTCCTTCTGTGTCTCCCATACACTTTGTGCACACAATCGCCCAAACTACACCTTCCTTCATCAATTCTGCTGCACAGCGCATACACGCGACAAATTGCGCGTGAAACGAATCGTACTTTATTCACCCTGCGTGTATCGTAGCAGCGTCTCCTATTAGTTACATTCGAACGGAGCGAAGGGATGTAGGCATCACATGTATATACGCGTGCATGCGCATACATGTGATACTGCAAGGGGTGGCCGGACGAAAAATGACACAAAAAAAGGTGTTGGGTGGGGCAGGGGAATCCCGGCATTCCAAACGAGAATCGTTCGGGCGACGATTTTTTAATTAAAGCCGCGTGATGGAGCGTTTCGTCTTCGAAGCTTTTCAATGCGTGTGTAACTAATAAATGTTCTCTGGGTGCACGAGAGGGAGACTTATGGGGGGACGTTGATGTGAAATTACGAGTCGAATTTTATAATTGGCCGAGCTGATTTTACTGCCGTTAATGTTTGGCAGGAAGGGGTCAACGGACGATTGCTTGGAGTATTTTTAAATTTTTTAATTGAGCCGAAGCGAGGGGGCTAGGTAGACAAAATTAACGGAATAATGCAATTTGATTGCAGTTCGTGGGGTTTTATAATTGACTTTTTAAATTTGAGAGACGCGACGGGATATATTGTTCTATTTATGACGAGGTGGGCTGACACTGATTGTATCATTCAATTTATTTGATTATTGAGTGGATAAAGCAAGACTTTTATGATGTGATTATTTTACGTAAAAATAGAATTAACTTTTATGACGGGATTAAACTTTGTAATTGATTCGTGAAAAAATGAAGAGACAGAAGCAAATGCAAAGGTTTAATGAGGAATAAATGTGCGCTTGCGAGAACTTTGAAATGTTTTTAAAATTGACATGAAAAAATAATGAGAATTATTGCGATGACGATTCCAATCCTTGGACGTGTTTATTTGCGTATATTACAGCCAAATATTATCCAATTCTAGATCCAGCAAAAACGAAACTCAGTAAAATTTTTTTTTTTAATTTCGAAAACAAGTTCTTATAATGTATGAGGTAGACGAATTCTCGTTGTTGCTCTCGATGCATATGTAGTTGAAAAGGTGTTTGCTGTATTCACAGCTGATTAGTGGAGAGCCAAGGTTGAATAAATTACATAAATCAACCAAAAAGGTGTTCGATGTTGCGACGTTTCGTCATCAATTCGATGACTTCAGCAGGCAAACTTTATTACTGTAAATTATAAATATAAAATAATACGGATTACCACGAACAATAGAAAGACAAAAACTTAATGGTACGACGAGACGACGGCACTTACATGTTGCGTATTTAAAGGTACACTTGTCAATAACAGAAATAGACGTAAAGTATCGGTTAGGTGAACAATAGTAGGAAAGAGGAGCGTTATAATAATTTAGATAGCTGTATATAAACACGATTTAAATTTTGGGTATCTTCCTTCTTATTGATAGAGAAAGGGGTAAGGGGTACTGTTAATGTACAGAATTTCTGATATAATACGTCGTATTGTTCACCGAACCGATACATTACGTTTATTTCTGTTATTGACAAGTGTATCTTCAAACACGCAACATGTAAGTGCCGTCTCGTCGTACCATTAAGTTTTTGCGTTTCCATTGTTTGTGGAAATCCGTATTATTTTATATTTATACCTTACAGTAGTAAAGTTTGCCTGATGAAGTCATCGAATTAATGACGAAACGTCGCAACATCGAACACCTTTTTGGTTGATTTATTTAATCTATTAAACCTATCCACTGATCAGCTGTGAATACAGCAAACACCTTTTTAACAAGTTTTTACAGTTTCTCCAGGCAACCTATATACATTTGATTACATCTAATAACTTGTAGCACTCAGGTTTTTAATATTTGTAGAACTGGATTCGTCACTTAAAGTAATTGTATTTGACTTACCCTTAGAGATTTTTTTTTTTACCCAAGTTATTGCAATTGATTACATACAGGTGGCTCGAAAAAAAAAATTTTTACTTCTTGGTTCCATTAATAAAAGCTTGATTTAAAATGTTTTTGAATGTTCATTCATTCTATACTATTTAACAGTGAGCCTAAATTTGTAAGACTATGGATATATAGCTTCTGTCACCATGGATTAGGAATGACGTGACCTACATTGTTTGATTATATTTGATACCCATATCAAACAAGTTGTAAACAAATAATCCGTCTAGTGAGTCGGCCATTTTATTGTTCCCGCCATGTATGATCCGGCTGTCACAGTTCGGTCGGTATAGAGTGACGATCTCATACACCCGACACAAGTTGAATCTTCGAGAACGTGGACTATGACAACAATTGGCGTTATAAGATTTATTAGAATCGACCAATTAAATTTAATTTTGATGAACGTTCGGGAAGAATCAGCTCGTCTAGGATGCACAACTTGTAGTCAAAAAAAGGGCAAGTGTTTACCACGTCAATCAATACTCGCAATACTCTCGACGCTGAAACCATCGAATGCTCGAATTCACGTCCGTTACGCGATCGAATTACGTGGTTTTTTTTTATCTCACACACGTATGAGCCGATCTTAATTTAACCCAAGGTCATCGATCACTTTGTACATGATTTATGACATCAAACACAGACACCATATTATCTAGATGCGTGCACGTGAGCTCGATAAAAAAAAAAGAACATGATAAAGCGGCATTTCAGCAAGCAGATCCCAAAGTAAGTCGTGTATGGCCTTCCACCCATATAAACACGTCAGTCGAAAAATCTCTCCGCGCCAGCACGATAAACCGATCGGAGCTCCTTTTCACAGAATAAAAAGAAAAAAAAAAAAAAAGGAAAGGAGGAAAAGACGGCGCGATCTCCGCCTTTTCCCTTCCTAACGAGACGAAAGAGGCTCAGCAGGGAAAGTAGAGTCGTTTCCGAGTGACTCGGAAATAGAGGTGGGGCGGGGAAAAAAGAAAAAATCGGCGATCGATCTTGTATTTTTCATCGCGCGGCTCGGTCGGCCGAGCAAGTACAGCGTATTGTGCGGAAAACACATCTTCTTTCGGCACCGCATCAATAGTACACCCGACCAGTGTTTTTCTAGTCGGCGGCGAGTTGAGTTACTGTATATTATGAACGCTTCCACGAAAAAACCCACGTACTTATACGTCACGTGGTTCTGGAAATAAATTCAAATGAGGTTTTCGAACGCATTGGAAGTGATCGAGTTTTGTTTGTGCTACTTACCGTGTGATGAATTACCAAAATCGTCGCCGCCCCGAAAATGTCGTGCGTCTTAAGGACCGCGTTATTGTGTGCGCAGCACGCGTATAATATGAGGGGTGCCGCAAGGCTTGTCTTGTCTCGGAAGGTGGGGTCCAGTAGGCGGACGACTTGATTTATATAGGTAAACTGCGTGAAATGCCGAAAACATTCGATCCAGTTCAAAGAGTAGAATACCGCAGAAGCGCAGACAATTAGGTCGTCGATGCGACTTCAATGTTCTAAGTTTGGAAATTAATTGATACGATTTTAAGAGGCCTTCAAAAAGTGTATTAAGAATCGGCGTATACTAGCATGAATGAGTGAATAAATAAACTTGCAATTTCAGGATTATCCATTGACACAGGTTGAAATTAGAATTGATTCATCACTAAACGATGCTTTATTCCAAGTGCAAGCAAAAATATTCTGTCAAATCAAAAACTTTTATCCAAATAGTTTTGCTTGATGGTATGATGAAAGATTTCATTCTACGAGATCGTTTTGATTGCCACTGTACTCAGCATTGAGTTTTGTACATTTTTTGGTGTGCTTGACAAATTCGGACCACCACAGCAATGATTTTACTGTTTATTCGAAATGTCAGTATAAGCCGGTTCTCTTATGGCCTCACGAGAATCATCAATTCCTCGTGTTCAACCAATTTAGCCCTTTCACAAGTATATAAAATTCCAGACGACGTCATTTAGTACAGTTTTACGACGGGAACGATTGGAGATCGATCGACTACTTATCATCAGGCAATCCGCATGGTAACCATTGGAAATATTATTAGACATTTAAAAGAAAAGTATCAAAAATAATAATGGTAAAGAGTAGAGATGAATAAAAGTTTTCTGAGACCTATTGGGGGCTAATTGATTGGTAGCGTTTGTTCGACCACGTAAGCGATAATTTTTCCTATAATTAGTCATACATAAACATAGTTCAAAGATCGTTTCTCTCCTATCTTTACTGTGCATAAATATAATAAATACAATCGGCGGCTGCCGACTTCAAACACCCACTAACAAGCGTCTCTCATCCACTGTTGTATGCTCACGTATTGAGCATGGACTATTTTTCTTTCTTTTCATACGGCATAGAGGCTAGCTCGAGTATTTCACTCGTTCTATTGTCGAAGCGTATATATATATATGTGTGTACTCGAAGCTGTGTACACGTACACATGAAACTGAGTTGGGAAAAAATCGCACTACGACTCTACACCTTTCGGCTTTTCCTTTTCTTTATTTACTTAGTTCCTTCGATCGTGATCGGAGTTGGTAAACATAGATACACACGCTTGCGTTTTTTTTTTTTTTTTTTTTTTTTTTTTTTTTTTTTTTTTTTTTTTTTTTTTTTTTTTTTTTTTTTTTTTTCTTGTGGTTTTTTTTTTTTTCTCTTCTCTTTTTTTCTCTTTTTTTTTTTTTCCCTTTTTTTTTTTTTTGTTTCCGTGGGTGTGTCTCAAGAATTTTGGGAAACACTCGTGTTATTGATTTTGTTTCCTTACAGGGGAAGCTTTGAGTCGGTCAAAAATTAAGTTTTGTTTGAAATATTTTGGAAATTTTCTCACAATTTTAAGAATAAAAATACATCATGTAAAAATAATATCTCTGTGTGTTTGTGTGTGTAGTTATAGTCATATATCTCAGAAATCCTCGGATCGCCTTCAATGATCGAGAGCTTAAAAATGTTTGTTCTTATATCCTCATAGTGGCTCGTAAAAAAATTAAAGTTGCATACCTTATTAAGGCTGTTATAACGATATTTGATCGTCAAAAAACGGTTTTTTTATATTTTTGGGGTAAAAAAATGTCAATTTGATTTCCTACATAGTTATATCTCATATAGTATTGAAATAGTTTCATTTCAAATTTTAAAACATCCTGCTATGTTATTTTGCTCCTCTGAATTAAAGAAATATTAAGATTTTTGTAAAAATCAGTTCTATCTTGGGAGCCCATTGACATATTTTAATGATCCAAGGCTCAAAATATTTATTTTTTTTATCTATACAGCAGCTTGAACAAAAAGTGCTAGATTTGTACCTTATTAAAGTGGTTTTAATAATTTTTGATGGTCGAAAAATAGTTATTTGCTATTTTTAGAGTGATAAAATTCCAATTTTATTTTATATATTGTTCCAACCTATCGACCACTCGAATAGTTTTATTTTTAATTTTCGGTCATCCCGCTATATTGTTTAAAAAGAATGGTAATTAACTAAAAAATCTAGTTGAATTATTTAAAAATAAATGAGTCTGATTAAAGTTCCTGTAAGCGCAGTGTTATAGTACAATTAAAAACTGTTTCCTCCAAACCAAGAAACCTCGCAATGAATTTTAATTAAAAAACTTTGGCGCGCATTCGTGCGTACGTGTACACAGTAAGATGAAATATGATTACGTTTCACAGTTCAGTAAACTACAAACAAGAATCGTGTTTTAAAAAAAGTTTTCAAGTCCCATCTAGAATGTACTATTTTATTCACTTCGGTTTTTAAAAATAGTTTCAACAAGACTACTTTTCAAGTGCACTCGATATTTTTGTTTTCCAATATATCTTCTTTTTCGACAGACTATGTACCGTGCACACATTCTTATTATGCACGAATGATCGTACACGAAACGTTGTTCACGAACTAGTAAATAATGACCACAAAATATTTAGTACTTATATTTTATGCACAATACTTGAGCATGATTCTACAAATTGTCGTGCACATGCAATGTATTCTTATCATATTTAGATGTGCACAAAAATTCCAGAATCATGCTCAAGTATATTACGCACAAAGAATTACTAAATATTCTGTGGTCATTATTTACTAGTTCGTGAATAATATGTTTCGTGTACAATTATTACTGCAGCATAATGAAAATGTGCTCAAACCTTGTGTGCACGGTACAACGTAGTCCATCTTTTTTTCAAACCACGTCGTCATTCATTCCAGCTACACAAAAAGTCCTTTTTCTTTTTAATCGCTCGATACTTTTAGACGTTCAGTTGATGCATGAAATTGAATGGACATGAAACCGGAAAGAAAAATTGTAAAAAATTCAATGCACCCTCACGAAATATCCTTTTAACGTCAACAAAACTTGAAAGCTCCATGAAAAGTGAGGTGGAAGAATCAACGATTAAAATGCATTTTCAACATTTGTCCCAGTAGATTGTAACAGCCCATAACTAATGACTCTTGATGAGGCTTGTGTCAAGTATCACGATGAAGTTTAAAATTGTAAAAAAAGAGTACGTAGTTAAAAAAAATCGTTTTTGTGCCTGTTATCGAGACACAAACCACTGGAAACATACAACTTTCATTATTCAATGTCCGAGCGGTAGAACGGACGTTCGTGTGTTCACGTGCCGCGGCGATGTCAACATTCACGAATCAAAAATCATCAAATATCGCAGTAATTTTTTCCAAAATCATAAAAATCGAAGCGAGACCATTACACGTTTCACGGCGAAATAGCGATTTCCGCCGAACAAACTCGCAGGCCCAAAACCGGCCGTGAAAATCGCGCCCGCCGAGCCGGTGCGTCATGGCTCGAGAGGGCGCGGTGCGCGGGGGCTAAATATGAATACGGCCCGCTCTCGACAAGGGGGATTGATTTTCACCCAAACGCTCGGGGAGAGAGATACCGCGAATCCATCACGGGGTCCGGCGTGTAGTACACCCGCGAGCTGCTTTTTAGCTCCCTCTTTGTAAATCCAGCGTTGGCTCTCTCTCTCTCTCTCTCTGCTGTGTCCCGGGCTTTTGTTCCATTTGTATAGGATCATTTGTTGTCGGCAGTTTCCGGGACACGCGCATGCGGTGCCAAGTGCTTTCGACTTTGTCGATTAGTTATTTCTTGAAGGTCAATTTTAAGGAGGTGGTGCGCCGTATCCCAGGGGGGCATGATTGAATTTATAATCACCCGAATACTTCAAACTTATCATTTACAGTAGTTTGGAGAAAATATATACAGTTGAAGAGATGTAGGCGAATAGACGAAGCAATTTTGCCAGCACTACAAACATCACGTTTCTTTTTGAGGCTACGACACTCGACATTCATATCTTTCTTTCGCTTTTTCTTCTCTTAAATTTCTCTGGTGAAGCATATGTTCCTTGGACTCGTAATAATTTCTGTGAAAAAATCCATCTCGCACATATATTTTCTTTTCCATTCTATTTTTTAGAAGCTAGCTGTAGGAAAGTTAAG
The DNA here is from genome assembly GCA_030522625.1 of Copidosoma aretas. Taxonomy (NCBI): domain Eukaryota; kingdom Metazoa; phylum Arthropoda; class Insecta; order Hymenoptera; family Encyrtidae; genus Copidosoma; species Copidosoma aretas. Next base: position 13,424 of record JAPYYV010022297.1, read on the forward strand.
TGCACATCAGAGGCGATTCCCATATTACTACATATAAATTTAACATTTTTCACAATTTTTTTGTTCAATTTTTTGTCTGGCGTTCTGTATTTATTAAAACATCAAAATGTAGGTAATTTTCAGCACTCACTATTTAAATTTTATGTTCTTAGTTTTTGTTTTTTATTAAGAGTAGCTCTAACGGTATTAACTTTTACTCTGATTGTATGGGTGATAATTATTTTAGAATTTGATACTTTCATCATTTCATTTGTATATTATACATATAACCCCATAAAAATAAATTTGTTATCTTGGGAGTAAGAATTGTTTTTTTGTGTATCAACTCGACGATAACCACTACAGCACCAAAAAAAAACATGTTAATTTGACTCTAGTGGGCGAAATTAAATGTTGAGCAAGCCCTAAGAATGCGCCTATACTTGGGATTTCTTATAATACCTGGGATGATGATGACCAAAATAATTTATCTATAACTTGCTGAATCCAGGTATAACTTTTTTACGAATAAAATTGGCTAATGCACAATAATAAATCGACTGTATACATAAACAAGCATAAATATTTTGCCATCTTTGGAATGCTTGCAATAATTCCATTTAACGAGGAAACTGTGGTACCCTTGCGACCGTTGAGTTTCCAATTCCATAAAAGCGCAACTTTTTTAGGTTAGACTTTCTACCATTTATAACTTTAGGTTTACTCTAGCTTCTCAAATAAAAACTAAATAACCTTTTATCCACAATTAAATAAGTGAAGTGATTGGGCAGCATTTGAATTTCGACAAAGCGAATCATAGACATGCTATTTACCGAAAAATAATATGAAAATAATAGGTTGCTAAAATTTTTCTCACAAAAATCGTGTGAGACGCAATATAACCTCATTCAGGTGACGAGACACTATGTTTGTCACTAAAAGAAACATTGATAATAACAAACATTTAGAAGTGATTGCAGGTAACGATTTGGTTGATAACATAACTCTTGATTGAAAATTATTGTATCAATGTGATCATTCATGTAACACACGACCACAAATTTTAATTTTAAATAGATGTGAATGAATGTTCAACGTCACGTGACTCTCGCAATATATATAGCCGAGACGGGGTCAAGTAACATAGGCCTTATGGAGTCGAGTCTGGTTTTTTTTTTTTACGCCTACAACGATCGTGTTACGGTAAAACCTGCAAATAACATATTTTTGTTGGGATAGCGTTACCTTAGATAAATTTTTTTCCATTTCAATCGTTACTTGAGGCTCGAATCCTTACTTAAAAAATGCAAAACTCACATTTAACCTGTATAAATATCTCTCCCGCTGTTGCCTATATATAGCTGTTTACTTACCAAATTGGTACAGACTAGATTTTCCGTCCATCTCAAAAAACTGCTCATACAGATTAGGACCTGGGGCCTTAACAATACTCGATATTAGTCTCGATGTCGTCTTGTCTGGTCATGAAATTCAAGACATTATCAAGACAAGATCAATACTTCATACCTCGAGATGTATTGTCTTGACGAGACTTCCTTGACAAGATTACGATATGTCTTGGTCTTGATGTCTTTTTTTATTTAAGGGCCTGAAATAATACAATAGATTTGCACGTAAACCCAGTTTCGGGTTTTTACGTGTAACTTTCTACGATCTTATCATCATTTTTTTTTTTCCTGCTATTTTTTGTATTAATTTAACAAATAAACTATTATGATGAGTTCGTCTAATGATCTCAAGACTAAGTATGCAAAATATTTAATTCATGACATTTAGGTACAAACAAGTAAATAAACGAAACGTCTACTTTTTTGACAACTATGAATCAGATAAATAAATTGTACATTTGTATTATACATCAAATGTACTTTTTCAAATCAACATTATATCATAATCATACGAAATAAATTTTCTTCAAAATTACTGTAGCATGACCTTATAAATAGAAACCCCGTTTTTTAGAATACAAATAATTATACTTTAAAAAGTACTAATAGTATAAATTAGAAAAAATAATTTTTACTTTTCTTATAGATTCTATTACAAAAATTTTTTTAATTGCGTATTTTCAATTTCATGTCGAAAAACCGGTAAACAGTCAATACACAAATTAATTATGCACATGTATACTTTGTTGCAAGTCAGAATGCATTTAGCCACTAATATAACTAAACGTGGAAGTGAAACACGTTTTCGGCGGAAATTCCGAAAAGCAATTGATGGATGAAAAACAGTTCTATACACAATATTTTAATTCATTTGATCAAAGAATTTAAATTTTATTTAATTTGATTTTTTATTTTTATTTATTGGAGCAGTAGTTTACTTTATAATAGGGATATAACACAGTCTACTCGATAGCTTCGTACATCTTGTATTGAGATTCCTGCTGAGTGAACAAGGACATTATACGACACGCAAGACGTAGGAGCTTCAAATATAATTGATTATAAGAAATTTACTGTTTCGCGGATGGCAATTGGACATACTCTTTATTATCTATCATGTACAACTTTTATCCAAAGCATTTTGTTTGAATACCTATTTTTTAAGGTGTTTTATATATTTTTACTTTTTTACGTCTTCTTACATTTGACTGTCAAATATAGCTATTACATTTATATCAGTCGATTGGATTAAGTTACTAATATTTATAACGTCAGTTCAACTGTAGATATTTTTTTTTCAATTCCTGTTTGATTTAGAATTATTTCACCATAATAATCAAAGTAGATAATGATTTTCATTATATTTTTATAAATAATATAAATTCTATCAGGTTATATTTGAAAACCACTACATTTTGCATTGCAAAAAAATTATTTTTGAATTATTAATAAATTTGAAAATGACTATTATTGCTAAAATTAGAATGAAAAGGAATATATGAAATAATTTAAATAAGCGGTAAAATTGTGATTAAATGATAAATAATTTTAAGCATTGTATACAATTTTTATGATGACAAGACCAATATTTTTTTGACAAGACCAAGACAATATCAAGACAAGACGATACTTGCTACTTCAATATTTACTCAAGACCAAGAGAATATTACTATAGGTCGATATTTTTCAAGACCAAGACGGTATTTACCTAAAGTCTCTTATTGTCTTGGTACTGTAAATCCCTTGGCTTGGCGTTAGGAGTTTCCAGTTAATTTAACGTATGTATGTTGAAAAGTTTATAGTTTTGGGTTGACAGACTTAAAGTATAAAAATCAAGTCGATTTAGAGATATTAATAGATTAATGAAAATTTTCTGTTCATATTTTCCTAGCAATGACATCGAATTTCAACAGTTTTCGCAATAACGACAAATTTTTTATCATAACTGGCTTCAAGAATTTTAATTTAGCACTCAAAAATATGTATATAAAAGACGTGTGTTTGTTCTCGTCAATCTAAACAAAAAATTTGTGGTCCTGTGTTATCAATGATGAACAAACTTGTGACAAGCAATCATCATTAATGATGACCGCTAAATTTTTCGTTCACTGTACTTACTTCTCAAAATCTATCACATAGAAAAAGCTAAAAATGTGTTTGCTCTCCGAAAGTTAGTTTCAGTTATTGTACACCTGTTTTATTTTTCATTGCAACAAAATCTAAAATTTTGTTTTTCGTCCTTGATATGATATGGCCACTAATAAAGTGATTTATCTGATCAGGCATATTTGGATAGTACCGATAATAACAGTACTAATTTATCAACGTTTCTTGCCAGCGAACTATTTCTCTGCCCGATCTAAATGTAAAATTTATTCTTCGGAATGTTCTCAAGACCACTTTATATCAAATCATTAGTTTTCATAATAGCTAAGATACAATAATCAAACTCAATATCAACGATTGGATGAATTAGTTAGGTACTTCGTAAGAAATATTATAAAACAATTACTGAATTTTAAATTTTATGTTCAACACTTAAGGTAGTTGTATCCCTACTACGCCAGTCAAAAGCAGATTTGACCTCGGATTCGATAGTGTGGTATGCCTTCTGTCTCTCTCGTACTTGTGTGAAGACATAAGCTTTAGCAGTTTTACGACGGTTATTAATGTATTTCTTATATCCCCAATACCCTTGAGTTATTTTGTAAAATTCAATAAGATCATTAGATATTTTTGTAATACACAAAAAAATATCGTCAAAAGTTCATCATTATTTCGTATGATATACGTGTACAGAAAAAGGCATTTCTTCATAAGTATCCATGTTAAAGTACCAAAAATGTAAACACTGATTTTTTGCCTCCTAAGAACCCTAGCCTCACAAAAATGTAGTGGAGTACTTATTAGATATTATTTTAGCTATGTGCAGAGTTACATGAAGATCTCATCATTATTTCAATTTGGGATACAAATACCTTAAGATAAGGAGCGTTCAAAAAAGATTAGCATAATCAAATAAAAAGCAAAAAAAATTAAATAACGTATCAGGATGATTTAAAATGGAAAAAATCTATTTTCATGCTCTATATAATGGAATGATTTTTAAACGAGATTAGGATTTTTTTACCTAAATAGTACTAACAAAAAACATTGTAAAAATTTTTTTTTTTTCAAGCAATCGAACCAATTATTTAAAATCATAGTAAAATAGATACGCAATGCAACGAAAATTGAGTAAAAATACAAAAAATTATAGTGCATATTTCGAGTAATGATTTTTCAAAAAAATCGTAGTAACTAAATACTATAAATTTAAGAAAATAGTGTATCAGCATGCTAAACAATGATAAATAAAGCTATTTTCATGCTTTACAAGATTCCTAGAACTACTTTTTACATTGGATTATAATTTTTTCAAACGAAAAATATAAAAAAAGTCTTTTTTTTTTTTTAATTCAATAAAGTGTTTCAATAACCAAAATAATGTATACAGCTATAATCTTATTATTTGACCGCCATAAGCATGATAATGTACACATTTTAATCCCTAAATAATTAAAATCTATCGGTGGATTCCCGAGATACGATTGCTTTTTCACAAAAACCTTAGCATTTCTTCAATAAAAAATAAAAGAAATGACGTAGTAAAATGGTTCAATATAGAGAATAAATATAATGCTCTGTGAGATAATACTATTTAAAAAATCAAATTAAAATTTTTTCACCCCAAAAATAGAAAATGGTTATTTACGTAACAAGTGCGGGCCAGACGATTTCCCACACGAGTTGCATACAAAATTTTTCTTAATATGTTTGAAATCGGTAGGAGGGTTGCTAAGATATGACTGATTACATACACACACATACGCCCAAACACACAGACATTTTTAAAAATGATGCATTTTCATTGTATCCAAACATTATAAAAAAAAATTCTGACATGTTTTTTCTATAAGAAAACAAAAATCATTTTGAAATGCCCACGGTAATTTGTTACGGAGGTTGTACCACTTCTAAAATAAAAAACAAATTATTAAGAGATATTTTGCCTTACCTAGAATATTTTTGTAAGATAAAGTTTATAGTCTCATCAGGTATTGATTGGTTCTTTAATTTTTTGTTTCTTAAAAAAAAATGTGTATACCTTTAATAAAAAAAAATGGATTCCCTAAGACCAATTTTGTCATCGCACACGCGTCCCCATGGTCATCGAGAGGTCGACGTCGCGAAACATCATTATGCATAATAAAGAGCCCAAAGCGTGCGGGAGTCCCTATCATCTTCCCAAGCAGCCGGGATGCAATTAAAAGCCGAGAGCAAGAGCCACTGCAGTAACTCAACCGGACGAACGCAGCGCGGGCCCGTAAATCGAGCTCGCATTTACAGCGTGCCAAATATTGCCCGAGCGGTGCACCTATACTTATGATAGATACCTAATAAGGTAAAAGTACCTACCACGGAACGCTTTTTTGGGCATTTTTTTCAAAAATTCATATAAAATCACAATTACGAGATAATATAAATGTTTCAATGCTACCAATGTATCTTGTGTTCCTACTTACTATACAATTTTTTTATAATTTTATTTTGATCACAAAAAATCCAAAATAAATAGAAATTGACAACCTTATAATGAACATGATGCGGAACGCCAATGACAATTCATGTCCTAATTACGGAACGTGATGTCCCTATGGTGGAACGTACATGTTATTTAAATGGGATCTATGTGTTCCACCAACGGGACATATGATATCTGAGGTTATGTTTTGAGT
>JAPYYV010022302.1:0-13015 GCA_030522625.1 Copidosoma aretas
GGGCTGGGGGGGGTGAGGGGGGGCTACAAACAAATGACGATCATTCAAATCACGTAAAAATATAAGGAATTCACTCGTTAATTGAGGGGGGTTGAGGGGTGGTGAGGGGGGGTGAGGGGGGACCGAAATAATTTTGTCCTTATCACTATATATATATGGGACGATCCGCGTCAACTGGATGATTTGCGTGGGAAAAATTTGAAACAACAGAATAATGATTGCGATGGCTTATTTTGAAGCTTTAGGCAAGGGCTATTAAATCTGGTTTGCCAATTATGAAAAATCAATATGGCGGATTAAAATGGCAGCTGTTGTGTCCTAATTGGTAGTTCCGTGTATAGCGTTTTTGACGCTAGTCACGCGATTTAGGAAATATCAGGGGAAAAAAAAATCAAACGGTGGATCTGAATAAATAGGTGCTGCTGATAATCATTCTACGATAAAAACCTTGGAATTTATGATGGTCGATATAATATGGCGGCTTCATACCTTTTTTTAGGTATCTCGATACGGGCACGGTAAATCTTGGTGAAAAGTGTGATTAAAGGGTGTCCAGGATTGCTGATTACGAATCTAACGTCATAGTTCCAAAATATGAGATAACCAATCTAATATGGCGGCTTTATACCATTAATTCGGTATCTCGTTATTAGCACGGTCAATATTGGTAAAAATTGTGACTTAGGAGTCTTCGCGGTTGATGATTACGAATCTAAAGTCAAAGTACCAAAATTCAAGATGGCCGATCCAATATGGCGGCTTCATACTATTAATTCGGTATCTCGTTATGGGCACGGTCAATCTTGGTAAAAATAGTAACAAAGGGGTTTCTGTGGCTGCTGATTATAAATCTGCTGTAGAAAAAATCTAATATTCAAGATGGCAAATACAAAAAATGTTATTAAATATTAAGAACCTTCATGACTCAACTGTTTTTAGTGCTAGAGTTACTATAAATTTTTCTATAATGTTGCTTTCAGTATATTAATGGTCAGCATTGTAAGTTAGACTTAAATATTGAGTATTATGCAACGGTAAATCTAATATAATTGCCGTATTCGTGAAAAAATGACTCATGGGCAGTATAGGCATTCATAGATTTGTTTATCGAACAATTCGATTAAAAGTTTGATCATAACAAATACACCAACCTACATAATATTATTATTACAAGATTAGTTGACAGAAGAGACATGCACTTTTTTAATACTGTAGAAAATTTCCGTTCTTTGTGCTAGAATACCTCCTAATCTTAAGTCTATTATCATAATCTGGAACCAATACATAATTTCTTTGAATTTATGGTACGGCAGGTGGATTGAAAAACCTTTTACAAAGAAATTTCAAAACCTTCTTATGGCCTTTTTTAGAGTAGTGAAAAACCGGCATCTCGGTAAAATTTGCCTATTAAAAGAGAGAAAGGGATGTCAGAACGGCCGTATTCGAATCTACCCATAGGCTATAGCGAGTTGCTTCAAATTTTAGGCAGGCACCAATGCCATCACGAGCGCTTTTGCCGTGTGAGGTAGCATGGCAGTGCCACTCAGATAAATTTCCAACATAGAGTTGATAGTTTATCAGATGCATCATTTGAGTTCTATTTTTAAAATGATGATTTGCACCATCGGTAACGTAGTATATCGTTTCTACTTTTGGGCACATTCGTTTTACTTCCGACATAACTTTTTGCTGCATCATATACACCGTAGCTAAATCATGAGTTGTACAATCTCAAAGTAAGATAATGCTAAGATGCTTTGTCTCCTTTCCAAAGCGATAGTAATATACGACTGTGAAAACTGTGCACTGGTCATTATTATAATAAAAGCCCTGTTCTGAGTTTTGTGCAACATAGGCACAGCTCTCAGCAAAATCACGTTGAGAAACACTTTTTCTACTTTGAATTGTTCCTTCTTTTTAGGCATGAAATCAGATTAAGCATTAGCAATGAAACTGTGTGGAATTAAAACTTTAAAACATTCACACAAATTATCAACAAAATCTGTCAAAGGAAGATATTCTTGTTTCAAAGTACACCGATCACTAGATCGGCACGTACTAAAAATTAACTGATGTACATTTTGTTTGGAACTTTGACTTAGATTCATAATCAGTGACCCTGAAAACCCACAATTTTGAAAAGTCACAATTTTTACCAATATTGACCGTGCTTATAACGAGATGCCGAATCGATGGTATAAAGCCGCCATATTTAAACGGCCATCTTAAATTTTTGAACTTTGACTTTAGATTCTTAATCATCAACCCAAAAAACCCCTGAGTCACAATTTTTATCAAGATTGACCGTGCCCATAATGAGATACCAAATTCATGGTATAAGGTCGCCATACTGGATCGGCCATCTTGAACTTTGGAACTGAGACTTTAGATTCGTAATCATCAACCCTAAAAACCCTTCAATCACACTTTTCACCAAGATTTACGGTGCCCTTATCGAGATAACGAATTAATAGTATAAAGCCGTTATATTACATCAGCCATGTTAAATTTAAAGATTTTTTCCGTAGAGTAATTTTCAGTAGCACGTACTGATCCTGATCTACTATTTTTTTTTGCTTTTTTTTCTTATATCTCTTAATTCACGTGAAATGCCAACTAGGAGACAGCAGCTGTCATTTTGAATCCACCATGTCGATTTGTCAAAATCACCACATCACATTTGATAGTTTTTGCCTTAAGCTTTAAAATAAGCCGTCACACATATTACTCTGTTGTTTCTAATTTTTTCTACGCAAATTATCCGGTTGGCGCAGATCGTTCCATATATATGTACATCCATCTTTCTATATTATATAATGACTTTGGTATGTTTTACAACATTTTTCTCTGCTACTACCTAGCACTCTTACACTCTTAACCCCACATGACAAGGAAAATATACCTTGTTGTATAAAGTTCTTCCCCAACGACCCATAACAGCACTTGCATAATCCCTAATTTTTTTAAGAAATGCCAAATTTTTTCAAAGAGGCAAAAAACCTCCATGGCCACTAAAAAAATTTTCAGTTCAATTTAAAAAATAAAAACAAACGTTTTTTTATTAGGTTATAAGTTAAAATAATTCTAAAGATACGAATAATCACGATATGTTTAGAATAATAATCATTCTATTTAACATAACAGTTTGTCTAAATATAAATTGCAAAATTATCCAAAAGGAAATTTCAGTTGGTCTAATTATTAAGTTCTTACTAAGCCTGCCTACAGGTACTTTAAAAGATAGGAAAATATTTCCTACATTTCTTTGTTATTAGGAAAAAATTGTTTTCAATAGTAAGAAAAACATTTTTCCTACCTCAGGCACTTTTACAATCCTGGTACACTCTCGATAGGAAAAATAGGATTTTCCACTTATGTGCTTCTAGCAAAGGGAGTTTTAGTGGTCCCTTATCTATTGCTTTACAAGCGCCCTTGGGTCCAACGACCACCCTGGAGAGATAGATATTTGCGACGAAAACTACTGTAAACATGTTATGAGAAAATTTAAAAAAATCCAACTGGTTTTGAAATTTCTATTTTCATACGATAAGCAACATAATTATTTGGAACCAAAACAAATTATACAATGTAAGATCGTTCATTTATTATTTTCCTATTAGTTATAATTAAAAAAGTTTTACAGAACAATATTTTTCATTTTATAACGTTTAGTAATTGAAACATTTACCTTAATAGTTTATTTCTTTTTAAGATGTCAGGCAATATTAAATGAATAATTTTAAACATTATGTCAAGTCATTGTGGGAGAAACACTGTGCTGCGAATAAGAGAATATATGATAAACTTTGTTATTAGATCACAAATTTTACATCTTTAATTTTACTGAACAGCATATATACACTGATCAACTTGAATAATAATATAAAATAATAATACTAAATAATTGAAAAATCCTACATCCAAATAATTTTAGAAGTAAGCGTGTAATAGTTGCAGCAAACCATTAATTTTTGTATAACAATCCTTTTTATTTTAATGTATTGTTGTCCTGTTATCTATTATATTCAAGTATATACACCATAACCGTTATTCGAACGACATAAAATTGTAATCGATACATTGCAAAACATTTTTATTGTATTTTTCAAAATAATACAATTAGTCCTGCTTGCAATTTATCATAAACATTTTCTGACTATATGAGCTAAGAAATAGTTTTTTGCAAATGTTTACTTCAACAACTTATTTGTGTACAGAATATTTTACCTGACTCACCATACGTTTATTATTTTGAAAAAGTTTCTTTGGTATCTCTATAGAAAATATTTGAGAATTGAATGAGGATTTTAGAAATCAAAATTCAACAAAAACTTTCGGAAATACCCTTTTTGAAAATGTTCCTTTAATGAAGTATATACACCTATACAATGTTTCAAAATTTTATATAACGATGTGTTACAAATTCAAAAAAGTACGCCTATTGCTGACTTAAATACCTTATCACTGTAACATGTCAATGGAGAACTCTACCTCTATACAGCAAATTTAGTCCATTGGGGGAAAATAACTCTCAGAAACGTGTACGATTGAGCAACTTCAGTATCTCCTAATCTACTAAATTCTATTTACTCATATTTTAAGAATTTTCAAATACAGTATTCTTTTCATCGAATATTTTATGAATAAAGATTGAAACATGTATAATTGTTGGAGAACTGTTCATAAAAATCCAGTAATTTACTACAGGATTTTATAAAGGCAGTAGTAGTAAGCACAAAGCCTGCAGGGTAGTGAAGCAGGGAGCCCAAATACCGTAAAAAAAATTTGCCATCATTGCTTGATAAAGTTAAAAAAAAAAAACAGAAAACATTATTAATATAGTGTAAATATGCTGAAGAGGATATATGGAAAAAAAATATACGTAAAACAAAAATAATATTTGGCGATCACTGACCTTATAGAATTCCTGGTTGAGTCAATAGCGAGATTAAAATTTTGGAAAACTATAATAACAGCTTAATTTGCAACTATTTCAAATTACATTTTATGATTTTTGACGGTACAATGAGAGAAAGTTATTCCACCATTTTTCAAGCTATTTCTTATAGATCTTCAAGAAGATAATCTTTATTTTTCTTTTATGTTTCTAACTATATGAATAAGTAACAAGAATAAAACACTCGTATCCATGCATAAGAATGAATGTTATATTGTAATAATTATTTGCACGTGTGTTTAATCAGATTTCTCCTTCAAAAATAAAATTTGCGTTGTTATGGTACATTAAAAGAATGGTTTGTTTCTGTTTAAGAACAAAAATTGATTTGCATGCTGTTCATGTTAGTATATGTCTCATAGACAAAGCTTCGTCTCTTCGGCATGAGATATTGGATAATACTTTGCTCATCTATTACTTTATGTTAATCTATTTTTATTACCGACCAAGACATAAATGATGCATAAAATAATTACTTATAAAAGTGTTAAATAAAAAAATTAAATTTTCTTAAAATAAATAATTGTTTGAGTAATCATTTTATAATAATTTGATCCAAAGTTGCGTATCCTATTCTTTAATATTTTATTATATTTTTATGATGTTGTTTTATCTGTGCAAAAGTATGCAAAAAAAAAGTGTTTTCATACACATTATACGAAATACTAATGTACGAATTTCAATACTGTTCATGATTTTTATGGATTTGTTTACTTTGATGTGTTTGTAATTTTTAACCAAAGGTTCGTAGTTTGATTATCTTGAAAATAGGCCTTCTTGAGGGAAATACAATTTACTCTTTAATTACATTATCGAAAAAGTCAAGAATAACCAAAAAAATTTGTTTATCCATTATTTTATATTGTAAAACAAGAAATAGTGTGGATACATTCGACTCAAAATATACACTAGTGACCTAAAAAATATGTATATTTATTTAAATGTTAAGTCAAATATTAACTATAAGGTCAAGAACAACAAAAAATACATTTAATTATTTTTAATCTAAATTATGCAACCCTCCTCCTTATTAGTTCTACTGCGAGGTGCTGGTGACAAAGGGAATTTTATAAATATTTCGCGATTCTCACCGAATCGAGGGCCAACACATAGTTATAGGGTTCGACTACATCTCGGAGGGCCGGTTCGATGCCTAGTACAAAAAAGCTCGTGTCGTCAATGATGTATCAAAGTTTTTTATATATGACTCATATCATCTTCACTTGTTGCAAATCCAAAGTATCCCTGCAATGATGACAGTGATTGTCCTTAGTTATTACTTTGCAGATCATTGAAAATCTTATTGAAAAATTTTGTATCTAGAACCCAAAGATGGTAGTTGTACTACGAATCCAACTATTATCTTACATATTATCTCCTTCTCTCGCCATTGAACGCAAGTTCAAATAATATTTAATACCACCCCAACGCGGGTAATACAATCATTACTTACCAACACGTTTTGATAATACTTTCATTTTCATTCAATAAAAATATATATCCATTTAATTAAATGCTTTCAAAAAAGTTAATTGCTGCATAGAATACCTGAATCAGGAGATATGGTCAATAACTGAGCCTACGCTAAGATTTTAAATCTAAAAAAACAAATATTATGTTTTTCTAAATTAATAAAATCATTGATATAATATTTTTTTTATTTACTTTAATTTTCATCAATAATTTACCTAATCTCAAATAACAACTCATACAAGACTAAATATTATTCATTGAATTTCATAATATTTTTTATGTAATTTTATTTATTTATTTTATTTTTTAAATATTTGAATATTCACGCCGAATTGCTTTTAACATATTATATTATATATATTTTGTACTATATGTCTCTCCACGTGATCCTCGTTGAATTAAGAAGCTCTTTTTTTATTACACTACAAGTCGGTCCGTCTCTCACTATAGATCGTTTATTTCAGAACCGTGGGGTATATATGTGGCGACTCGACCTCCTCGCGCCCAAATCGCACGAACACACCAAGCTTTCCACCTCGCCCGCTAGATGGTTTCGACACCTCTACCCAGATTCCGTTCTCCGCAAGTGGCGAAAACCGACATCAGTTAATATATAAGCGCGATCTTTATCACTCGAAACAATCTTTTCTCTCTTTTCAGCAAACGACTTCGAGCACCGGGAGTTGGCTCACCCCGCAACAATTCCCAAATATAGATACGGTCTATATTTCATCTCCCAGGATTCTATGCCTGATAAGCGTATTTTGTTATAAGTAGGGTCCAACGCTGAGTCATTCCGCTTCTGTGATCATACTTGACAATAGGTATCAAGGATCGGCGAGAAAGTGCTATTGGCTGGGTGGGTCTGCGGTCAATCTGCCTCGCAGTCGCACCAAGACTACTCCTTCTGGCAGCAGACTCTGCTTTTATGGCTGATTTAAAGATGATTTGACGCCGTGACCTCTGTTATCTATTTACGCACTCGCAATCGACGTATAATGTATATACTAACAACGTGCATGGATTATCTGATGAATCTGATAGTCCTACACGGCTTTTATTTCCTGCGCACACCTTGCTTGTGTTTTTCGGTTTGAATTTAAAAGTATCATATTTTCTGTTTGATTACTCAAACTTAATCTATTGATTTTAGTTTACTATTTCTTACTTTATAATACTTAAATTGTATACTATAAGTTTATTATGAAGTGACCCCTGGCAAAAAAAATTTGGTTATGTGGTATTAGCGTACGAAAATAACTTGCAACAAACGAGGACTTATCATTTCTTACGGTTCGTGCAGAAGATGAGGCTGGATTATAATATTTATTTATTTGTATCCACAACTAAGTCAACAAATTTTTTTTATAGATTTTGACAAAAACACTCATAAGAAAATTTTAAAATAAATATTAACCGTTTTTTCGGTTGAAAAAAAAGGAATATCGAATAACTATGAAACTCATTCTTTAGAGATTTACTTTTTTACATATTACTTGAATCTCATTAGTGAACGAATGTATAGTACTTGGATGTTCAAGGGTAATTATGTTTAAAAAAAAAATTAAAATAAATTAATCTTCATAATAGTTCAAGTAACAAATAATATCACCATTGAATCGAAATAATCAATTGATTGTTATAATAAAGTTAAGGAAAAGCAGAAGAAGTAGGCAGCTTGCTAGTACTGCTGAGCATAGATTCGCACTCTCTGAATGTGCGAGCGTCCAGCTTCTGAGCAGTAAGTGCAGTCACTAGATCTTCCCACTTATCCCTTGAGTGATTTGGCTGTTGTAGTGAAGCCGAAGAATTTATAGTGCCACTAAGCAACGCCTCAAGCTCTTAAATAGTTACTTTCACTACTGTCGGTATGGCAAGATTATTTCGTGTGAGCACAGTATCAAGACGTCGTTTAATAGTGTAACGATCTTCTAGCATTTCCCATGCGGTTACAAGATTAGCGTTGATGGTCTAGTCTGGTTGCAGCATTTCTAAGGCTTTACCTTGTACATACGTCTCAAGATGTTGTAACTTTTTGACGTTAGATAGCCAAGCATCATGTACCATGATTGCCGGGAACAAGTCCTTGAAATCAATCCAGTTCCAGAAGCAGCCCAAAAAAGTTGACACTGCCATAGCAGGTAGGCTTCTTAAGGAAACTTGAGATTAAGATAGATCGATTCTTAGTGGCAACGGTTGTTTTTTCATCCCTTTGGCTAGACAAGATGCTGACTCCAGACAAGTTTTTTCTGCCATCTCAAACGTGTCATTGTTGACGTAAATAACATGCAAATCATCATTGGGAAGTACGTTAAGATCATTACTGTGATTCGCCTAAAACTCATTACGATTAATCGTTTAGAACTCTTCTGATTTTTTATAAGTAGCTTTAATCGACCTTTGATAGCAATACGGTCAATCTTTTTATTTTTTAGCTTCTTAAGATTACTGTGTGCACTGTTGATCGGCTGATGCAAGTCTTTTTGCTTTTTAAGAAGCACTTTCAAATTTAACATCATGATCCTCCCA
This sequence comes from Copidosoma aretas, assembly GCA_030522625.1. Classification (NCBI taxonomy): domain Eukaryota; kingdom Metazoa; phylum Arthropoda; class Insecta; order Hymenoptera; family Encyrtidae; genus Copidosoma; species Copidosoma aretas. The sequence goes on from JAPYYV010022302.1 coordinate 8,960, forward strand.
CCGCCTCAATGAGGAGCAAGTACAAAATGAGCTAAAGACTGCTGATACTAACTGCCGCCCGCATTAACAAGTTCAAAGACGGAGACCGTCTGCCTTGGCAAATCCAGATACAGAGCGCGGTGGCATATACTGCACTTACACTTGCAGATCATGCAATCACGCACCAACACTCGCAGCACCAAGCTTGTCACAGTCAATTTTTAAAAGTCACTCACGTCATAATTCCTAATCTTGCATCGACTTTTTTGTTTCAAGGGACCACGCTCTGCTACCCAGTATTCAATTCGGGGCTTGCTAGAATGAATTCTAAATTGTTGCTTAATATAAGCTCAGCACAAGTCGATAACAAAAATCGGGAAAAGGTGCAGGTGATATAACCGTATTGACCTATTACGATTAAATATATAGAAAATTATAATTACCACAGACAAGGAATGCGCACTAGTAGAGCAGCTTTCTGTTCAGCGGCTTTAAGCAGACTGACTAGCTGCTTCGCAGAGCAGGAGCCCGCTGTTATTACAATTTTAAGCTAAAAGTCATTAAAAAAAGAGACACAGTGATCTAAAAAAAAAAAACATTACACTTAGGATAGGCATGAGTGTTTGTTTTAATCCAAGCCATGTCTATAATTTTTAAGGATGTACATAAGCAAAGATAAAGCGTCACATTCCTAGAAAAAGAAGCCTCATAAAGTTAAATCATCTATTTTGCGAATGAATATACAAATTATATCTCTCTGAGCAATATAAAAAATACCTGTTTGTAAGCACAATATAAATCAGGAGTATTCTAATGTTATAATAATAGGCTCCGATTTTTATCGGAATTTGTACACTCTTACAACTTCTGACAGCACTGAGTCTTACACCACTCTTACAGTAAGTGCTTTCAGAAACTGAAATACATTTATTAACCTTATGCATCTGAGGCTCGAAAAATTTACCTATTGCATTTTTACAGATAAAGCTTTTTCACGGTTAAACTATAGTTTGCTTGCAAATATTTAAGAACTATTTTTCATCGTGTTTAATATAAAAAAATATCAGTTAGAAAAAGTATTGGTCTCTCTCTCTCTCTCTCTCTCCATGTGTGTGTGTGTGTGTGTGTGTGTGTGTGTGTGTGTGTGTGTATGTGTTGGTATTTTCAGTCATATCTAAGGCATTCGTCGACAGATTCTAATAATCCAAGGCTCGAATTTTTTGTTTCCTCTTCCGTGTAGTGGTTCGAAAAAAAAGGAATGTTGTACAGTTAAGCAAGTTTGTAAAGACGATTTTTGAATTTAAAAAAAACCGTTTGTTGATATTTATAAAAAGAAGCTTCTGATTCGATTTACAAACGTATTCTACCGAATAAATCATCATAAAGCATTCATCATTTATTCGAAATCATCATAATGTAATATTTCGTTCTTTTATTACGAACGAAATGCATAATTTTTTTTCCATTAGTAAAATCATATGATCTTTTACACAGATTTTTATAAACCAGGGCCTGAACATTCATTATTTCATGCTCCTAATAGCTCAGAAATGATATTGTAATTTTCTACTTCATTAAGGTTCTTGAAACCATTTTCGAATTTATATTGAAGGAAAACTGCACTCTATTATCGTTTGCTTCTTTTCGTCTTTTCATGAATAAGTTTTTTACAGGATTAAAATCTTGTGACGTAAAATCAGGATTACAAAGTAATATAGCTGAAGAAGCAAGACTCTGGGATAAGGTACTTTTTAAATTAACAAGAATAAGAACAGAGTTTTAAGGAGTTTTCTGCTAGTTTATTGGCGGTGGTTGTTTATTCCAAAAAAGTCGAGAAGTCTACGTAACGGAACATTAACTCAATAAACTGTAAATATGTAAATAATATGCATGGTACCATGCTTTGCTCGATCAAATTCAAAGTAAACTTTATTATTGCAAATATCAACTAACAAAGGCCATATCATGAGATACCGATGCAAATATCAGATAGGTTTCAATAAAATGGAAATGTTCTGTCTATATGCAGATAAAAGGCTGTAAACAGTATGAAATGTATAAAATGCATACAAAAATATGAATCAAAAATGCTTCCACAGTACCATTTTTTTCCATTTAGAAAAATTTTTATATTTCAGTTGTTTTAGTTGTATTAAAGAATCAAGGATTGTTTACTCTCAATTCTCTAGAAAAAAAAAAAATATTTATGTGCATATTATATCTATTACATTTCAGTAGTTGGTGATCAAAAATTATAATATAATTAAATTACTTATAGAACTATTGCTGTTTTAAAGGAGTCACCCAGTTACCACTAAATCGTTTTTCTAAAACACAGCTTTTTCTGATGGGATTAAATTTATTATGATTATAAGCATTTCTTGATCATGTAAAAGTGATTTTTTATGAACATTTGTATCCGCGTGTAATGCTGAGGTATTCAATTTTTCTTAGTTTCTCTAGCTCGCACAATGAAAAAAACTATGCGCTGATTGCAGTCGTTTTTTTTTTTTTTTTTTAATATTGTACATAATTTGGATGATGTAGACATATTAAAAAAAAAAAATATCCATATTTTAATATAATAGTGTAATAAACCATCTAATGTTTCATAATTTCGGTTGATGAAACACTAATCTAGGTCAACGTAATTTTTGACTATACTTCTTAAGTAATTAGAAAAAGGTGAATGAAAATTCTATAAAGTAAAGGAGTTCTTACCAAGCTGGCGAAGCTGTGCTAGAGAATGAATGATACCCGGAAGCTGAAGTTGATGATGATATCGTTGGCCTTGACGGAGGAACGTAGACAGGAGATTGAAGGTGATTATGTCGCTGTTGATGGGTTTGCTGGGTTGGCTCTTGGTAATCTGAATTCGTGCCATAGCCACTGTTTCCACTCCCGTGAAACATTATCCCTTTTCAAGAACTACCGTCAATGTGGTCGCTGAGAACGTCAAAGTATATATTATTACCTATGTTTGAATCATACACTCAATGTGTTTGTCATCTTGTATGGGTAGTAAAAAACCATGTATAATAAGCATGCATGTTAGAGGATAATATACTAATGATACAAAACAATTGGGGGAACTGTAATCAGAAACAGCATATTATGTACATCTCTAAATCATGGACCTGGTCTTTATTGTGTACATCATAATACAATCACTTATGTTTTCAACAATTTGTAAGAGTTAATTTGACACGATAAGATTCTATTAGATCTTAACAAAAATAAAATATCCCATACTTGTAATAATAAATTTTTAGGTGAAAAAAAAGCCGATTTTCATACACTCATACAAGTCATACATTCCCTATTTACGTCCACGCTTACCCAGCTACAAAATTTTCTTTTTATTTCATTTTCATACTTTTTTTGTATATAATTTATTGATCTTCTAAAATATTTTGTAGTTAATTATACTAAAACCACGATAAATATACTTAAAATCTATTTTTGTCAAAAAAATCGAGTTTTTAAGATCATTAACATCGAAATAAAAAAAATCGAATGATTTCTTATTTTTTTTTTTGAAGAAGCAATCTGTATTTGAGACGAGAAAAATTAAGCCCCGGATTATCGAAGTCGGTCAAAAAAATCCTGATATGACAGATTATGTACATTTCCTATTTACACCTACGCGTACCCAGGTACTTAATTTTTTAATTTGATCTGAATACGTTTTTTCTATGAAATTTAATAATCATTCGAGAGTATTATTTGTAAATATCCTAAAATAAAAATGAATAGTCTGAAAATCAACTTTTTCAAAAAGGCAGCTGTTCTAAACGAAAATAATATGTAAAATAAATGATGAAAAAGATACTATGTGTGTGTGTGGAAGCTACGAAGGACGGCTAGTAAGATTAAATCATTATGTACATGCCCAAGAGAGTTGGCGCGGTTTAAACGCCGCGGTGTTTTAGCTCGTGATGGGTGGTTTGTGTTGCCCATAATTTTGGACTCCTAGGAAAGTTTGCTTCTCGAGTGGTGTGAGTCCGGAAGCCCGATTTGCCTTTTTAAGGGACGTGGCTGATTTTGAGCAAAAACTCTGCTTGGACGCTGTAGGAA